>JAKSZP010007128.1:0-58790 GCA_022478985.1 Massospora cicadina | reverse complement strand
CTTGGTACATATAAAACTTTTTATTTTACTATTAAAATAATATTTTTTTTAAAATTTGTAAACCTTCTCAGGCATGCACACAACAACTCACCAAAGTTTCATCACAATTGGATGAATGGTATAGGAATGCATTCGGGACATACACACATTCATTTATATATATATAGACTAGCGGAGTTACCCGTGCTTCGCTACAGTATCTATAGAATTTCAGATATTCAAATTTAACTTAGATTTAATATTATAAATAAACAATAACCACTCAGCCAAATTTTATTGCTCAATCGAATCAACCAAAAATCATCAACCACTCAGCTAAACTTAACTGAACTTATCAAATCAACCAATAATTAATCACCCCTCAAAGCTAAACTGTGTCCTATTGATTCGACCAAAAGCCAAACAAAATAAACCTATCGAGTTAATAAAATAACACCAAATTGCTACCAAAACATCTCTCTATATATTTAAAACGACTTTTTGTAACTCGTACCTATGTAAATCCTTAAATTCAACTTTTTGCACGATTTAGAGCTAATAAATACCCAAATAGCTACTAACCACTTAACAAAACCATTTAAAATATTAAATCAACTGAATATTAAACTGCTCAGCTGTAACTATACCGATTTCTATCGAAGATATATAGGAGTTTCATTTAGTACATATAAAACTTTTTAATTAGAGTATGAAAATTAAACTTTTGATAAATTATTGTATTGTCATCCAAGACCAAAGTCTGTGTAAAGGTTCAAATTTTTTTATTGATAATAAGTGTCTGAAATAGAGCTTGTAAGATTTGATTACAGATAGACAGAAGTGACAGTGAGTTTAAGAAAAGTGTATAAAAAATGACCACTAACCACTTAACAGAACCATTTAAAATATCAAATCAACTAAATATCTAACTGCTCAGTCGTAACTATATACTGACTACCATCGAAAATATATAGGATTTTTACTTGATACATATAAAACTTTTTTTGAACATGAAAATTAAATTTTTTTTAGGATTATTGTGATCATTGAAGATACATAAGTGTGCCAAATTTAAGAATTTTTTATTGACAATAAGTGTCTGAAATAGAGCTTGTAAGATTTAATTACAGACAGACAGAATTGACAGTGAGTTTAAGAAAAGTGTATAAAAAGTGATTACGCCAGGATTTGAACAACTGACCTTTTATAAAGTTGAAGTTTAGAGCCAAAAGCTGAGCTGATTATGCTAGATTTTTTTTCTAAAAAACTCCATACTTTATTAAAATAGACTTTAAGGGAAAGTAAGAGGGGAGGGCAAAATACAGGCAATTTGGTCAAGGGAAAAAATACTGGGGATTCAGGCTGCTAGAGTTCTAGAACCTCCAACTACTGCTGATCAGCAATCGCCATCGCTAGCCATGGTTCTAGCAGTGGTGGGCTTACAGGCCATACTATTCTAAGATGATTTGTAGCTTCATCACATACGATGAGCAATCCAGCAGGGAAAGCTAAACGTGTGGCCTTATAACACCTGGGGATTATGCACAAGAATTTTGAGATTTAGTGGAGCTGATTGGAGATAATCTGAATGGTCTTCAATACCAAACCTCTGTGATGGGGGTGCTCATTGCTCATAGTCTTGGCAACAAGTGCACAGTAAATTACCCATACACAATAATGGTAAATGAAGGCTCATAGTTGGATTGAGGCCATTCTCAGGGTTTTTGTAAAGAACAGGTCCTGCAACAGATATATACCCAGGGGTGAATGATTGCCTGATAGGATGTATCACATTGTGGACCTGTATTTTTTTAAACACAGCGCATTCATAATAGCAATGTGCTATGTCTGCTTCCAGTTCAGCACATATGGGGTATTCTTTGTGCTGGTAGTCTGGCTTACTGTGCTTGCCCAATTTAAATGCCCAATTAAGGATCTGCCAGGTTACTGACTGCTGTTTTGCTGTAACCAAGCAGGTGTTCAGGCTCAAAATCAACTCCTTCGTTGGGTAGTTGGTGTCATAGCCATTGGTAGTCCAGTCATTAAGGATTTGTGGGCAGGTGGGTGGATTGCACCCTGTTTTTGGGAGCAGATCTCCATATTCTATCAGCATCAATTTGTACCTAATTCTGATCAGCTTGGTTATATATTCATCAGAGATTTGGTTACGTTCTTACCAGCTTATTGTAGTAATTATTGCGGTGTTACATGCTTCAACATCTCTTCAAATTTGGTCAGCCTCTCGGTCTGATTTTTTGAATGACCACCTACCCTGGTGCACGGCCCAATTGCAGAGTCACCAGTAGTGTGGGGCACCTTTTCGTGAGGTAATCTTTGGGTGGTTCACCATCCATTCACTTAACAATTGGGGGGAGACTGGCTCTTGGAGGCCCTGGGCTCTTGCCCAGTTCACACCCCATGCTAGAGTCAGGCAGCGCATGTATGTCTGTGTTAGCTTCAGAAATGACTTCCCCATATGCGCCAGGCATGAGATTCAAAGTCCAGTAGGCCCATGCCTCCTTTGTTCTTTGGTTTTGACAGGGCTTCCAGTGGAATTGGTGCCGCCTTTGCCTTGAACCACAGGAAAGTTTGGAGCATTGACCTGATTTTTTTCTCTAGGTTTGGGCTCATCTGCAGCATGTGTGAAACATACCATAGTTTTGAGAAAATGAAGACATTTATTGCCTGCACTTTCTCCTCAAGGCATAGTCTGGCACCCTTCCATCATGACATTCAGAATGATAAGCTTGTTAATACTTCTTGTTCAGTCTCCAGTACAGCTGGTCCCTTGTTGTTGAAGAGTATCCCAAGGTATCAGACTGTCTGGGAGCTCATAATTGGTGTTGTGTCAGTTGGCGGGCTGAAGTTTGTATTGCTGACCCTCATCACTGAGGTTTTTGCTAGATTTATTTTTGCATTTGATGCAAGCTGGTAAAGGGCTAATAGATCCTTGGTGCCCTGGAGGTCAGTCAATGAGCTTATTCCTACAACTGTATCATCCATGAATACTAGCATCTTCAGTGGCATTTGGTTAGGGTGGAATAAACCCCAAAGCTTTGTGTCCGCTGCCACCAGTAGAATGTTAGCTACAAAGTTGAAGAGTATTGGTGATATGGGGTCTCCTTGGCGGAGACCTTGCCCAACAGAGATTTCATTGGTTGCACCATCTGCAACCATAACATTTTTATACCAGGCCTGAGTATAGCGTCGTTATCCATGTCCAAAATGTGTTGGGGATACTGAACGCCTTCAGTGCCTCCTGTAGGAATGACCACGCTAATCGGTCATACACCTTTTCCATGTTGAGAAACATAAGGTATCCATGTTTGATACCCCTCGTTCCTCAAGTATGCTCTGGACTGAACCTATACTGTCTCATATACTACAGCTTTTAATGAAACCATGTTGGGCCCTATGTAGCATGCATGGTGCTGTTGCCATCAGCCAGTTAGATAGTATGTGTATGATCAGTTTGTAATTGGCGTTTAATAGTGAAATTGGGCACCAGTTCTGAAGTTGGCATTTGAGGCCTTTTTTGTACAGGAGTACAATTTGGGTCTCATGTCCTCCTGGAACTTGTTTGCCATGGGTCAAACAGTGGTTAAAGAGGGTTTTGAGCTCCGGCGCTATGCAGTCTTGAAATATGCTGTATATTTCTGCACACATATTGTTGGGGCCTGGTGCTTTCATCCTTGGCAACTCCTTTAGCGCTTTCTTAACTTCATTGATAGAGATTTTGGCGGATAGCTTGGTGACATCTTCTGGCGTAAAGCCTCCCAGTGCTAGCTTGGCCAGGTCAATAAGGGTTTTTTTGCCAATTCACTCATTTCTTGCTGTCAGAAGAGATCGCCATAAAAAAGCTCAACTTCACGCTTGATCCTTTCAGGGTCTGTTGATACTGCCCCATCCGCTGTCTCCACTTCCCGTATCCTAGCCTTAGTTCAGACTTCCTTGAGGTGTTTAAGGCCCTCTTTGGTCATTGTCTCTGTTAAGCTCTGATATTAGTAAGTTGCATTGGTTCATCTCTCTGAGTCTTGTTTCATCATTATAGCCCAATATTTTTTGTGCATTGTTTGGTACTCACACCACCAGTCCCTTTTGTCCCAGCGGGTGAGCCTCAGGCTTTCTAATTTAGACTTCAGTTGCTTCACGGCAGCTATTCACTTGTAGGAGGTTGCTTTTTCAAACTTCATACTATCGTGTTTCATCTTCATTTTGATCTGGGTCCATCTTTCTAGTGGGCCTATCTCCAGGCAGTTGTCCAGATGTGCTATTAGCCAAACCAGTCCCGCATCTATCATTTGGCGCCAATCCTCATTCCTCAACATGGCTGGTGCCAATCGCCACTCGTGTTTCCTCAGGGGTTCATTAAGGTTGATCTCTTCCCAGATGATCATGTGGTCACTTTTAGCATTTATGCTAAACTTGCTGTTGGATGTCATTGGCCTAAGGTCTGATGATACGAGGATGTAGTCTAACCATGATCCTGACAGTGAGGATCCAGTGGCATCATATGTCCACCATGTTAGATTGGCCAGGTTATCATCCTCTTTGTCAATCGTTAGGCACATCCTCAATTTAACTAGGTAATTGAGCATCTCATCAGCTTTACTGTTGGAGTATTCTCTCGTTGGGTATGTATCCTGGCTCGCATTTGTCCAGCAGTTCAGATCACCTGTTATTATGGTCATCACTTCAGATGGCACTTCCGCTAAGAAATCCCAAAAAATATGGTTTTCGTGGAGCTTTGGCAGGGCATAGACTGCTACCGCCTGTATGCTCCTACCAGTTTCTCTGTTTGTAGCCATCGCTATTAAGATCCTACCAGCATGAGTTTCTTCTACAAATTCCAGGTCTATTCTCTTGTCCATTGCAACTATTGCCACGTGGTCCGTCCATAGGGCTTGGTAGCCTATCTGGTGGGACCACGGATGGTTTTTTGTGTCGCAGTTCAAGCTTGGCACCATTTCTTTTTAGTTACCAGCTTGTGTTTTTGAAATAAAAATTAGGTCAATATTATTATTAGTTTTTAGATGGTGCATTTTCCTCCTCCTCATTTGTATGCTCGCCATCCCCCAAGCATTTGTAGCTGCTATCCTCATTTCCGGCTGCCTGGCCCATGGGTATGAGGTTTAGCATTGTCCAGGTTGTGAATCGAGTCATGTACAGAGGTTGGGTTGGTCGTTGGTGGTGGTATCGATGGTTGGCGGGGTGTGATATTCAGTTTTTGGGGTCAGTTGGTTGGGACTGGGATTATGTTCCTGGGCATCTTGTGCACTAGGAATTTGGTCGCCATCCCCATCTCCCTGTTGATGTTTAATGGGGATGGTTTTATGATTGGGTCTGGGTGCCCCCTGTTTTCTTTGGGCGGACTGGCAGATTTGTCTTCATCCATCGGCCAGATTCACCCCCTTCATTCGATTTATTGGCAGAACTCAATCTTTTAGTTGACACTTGCCTGGCCAATTTTGTCAATCTCAATTTTTCTGCAAATTATTCTCCAGTCACCTCAGACTCATATGCTGATGACTTCCTATTCGTTTTTTATTCCCTTTCATCTTGTCAGGCTTCAATTTCAAATTGTTGGAATCCTGTGGCTGCCTGTGCACGGAAGACTTCTTTGGGTTTGCCTTCTCCCATCTCTCCTCCTCATGGACCATCCATTCCACTTGGGTTGGACGTTTCTCTGCTGGTCCTGGGCTGGTTCCCTCGTCCATTGCATAAGATTTGGGGTTCAGATTTATAAATGGTTTGTCATCTGCCTTGGGTCATTTTGCCATTTCCTGTTTCCACGCCTCTCTATGTGCCAAGTCTAATTCTTGTCATTGGCGTTTCATATCCACTACCTCCATTAAGTTTCGTGGGATCCATTTTCTGGCTTTTGGGTGGAGGAAGGTCTTGGTGCCCACCTTGGTATTCCCTCAACGGGGTCATATTTGTATTATCATGTAGTTTTACCTTTACAATGGTGGCATTGAACCATTGTGTGGCTGGTCTAGTAGCAGAACTGGCACACTTGTTTGGCATCCTCCTGTTTGACATATACTACCCTATCAAGGCTGGGCAGGCAGATGAATCTGGGTAGAGCAATCTTATTCAATTTCATCCAGGGGGCCAGTTCATACAACGCTTCCACTGTCTGAGGGCGGAGGCACTTTGCAATGTAATCTCCACCAGCTTGGCAGAATTTGTGTAATTCCCCATAGTAAGACAACCCGGTCCAGAATGCTTTGTGTACCCATTCCCATTCGCGGTCAGTGGGGAGGATCTGGAAAGTAACCCACCTTGCCGTTTGGTTGGCATATCTGGTAGGTTCCATTTGCAGATAAATACCCTTGTACTTGATGCCGATTTTGAGGAGTTTCTTGCAGTCCAACTCGCCTGGGATTGCTATACCTATATAACCCCATTTGGGGACCCAGTGATGGTCGAAGTCCCCTCCCACTAGGTCTTTGTCTAGTTCCTAGTAAATTGACAGAATTAGGTTGGACCATTCTTACTCCTCCACTAGTTGTAGGTTGACTCAGATAGCATCTTTAAGGTATGATTTCATGCCTGGCAATCTGTAAAGCCCCCGTTGATCAATTGACAAATGTAATTAATGTGGCTCCCTGCTCCATTCCAGATGTTGTCCTCAGTATGTGCCACCGTTGCACTGTACAATTTTGATTTTGCACTTGGTTTGGGTACTTTGGCGGGGGTCTTTCCTTTCAGAATCCAACTCACTGATTCATCAAGGCTGAAACCCCAGCTGAGGAACGCTTTGAGTTGGTGACTGTTTATACCACGACAGTTAATACTTTTAGCCATTTGTACTCCGATTTTCAGGCTCTGCCACTCTAGGGCATCCACTGGCGAGAACCCCAGTCAGTACCATTTGAGAGCAGATTCTGGGCCGCACGTTGGGTGGAGGTATTGTTGGAGGACCTCTAGCGTAATTGAGCTACGCTGACACCAGTCCCTTACAGTAACGCTATTCCAGCCCCCATCTGTGAATACTTGTGCCATGTCTGCTGGAACCCCTGCTTCACACCATTGAAATGCTTCTGAGGGGGTGAAGCCTATGGTGGTGTATGTTGCTGCTAGCATCAGTTCCAGGAAGGATTGCTTCCAATCCTGGATAGTTTCAATGTGGATCCCCACTTTGAGCCATTCTCAGCCAAGTCTGAAGTTATGACCCCTTTCATCGCTGTTGCTGCCTGTGGCAAGATCTCGTGCTCCATCCACAGTTGGGCTGATTGGGGGGGTGAACCCCACCATATCTCAGTCTGCAGCCTTGGCAAGTGTTGTAGCATCGCACCAGATTTTCCACTTTGCGATCAGGAATGGGTGGCCTCTGAGAGTTTCATGAATCAGTTTGGTCACCTCCAGTCCTGCCCATTCATGCACTAGGTCCATATTGGCCCCCACTCGGACCCAGTATTTCATCTCCATTGGTGTGAATCTGTTGGCGGACCAGTTGATGGCCTCTTCAGGTGACCAATTAAAGGGTCCCCATTCCACTGCCTTTTCCTTTGTCCAGCCCGCTTTCGTCAGGTATGATGCGGTGGCAGGTGGAATATGGGTATAAGGCCAGTGTAAGGCCTCAGTTGCCTTGAACCCATCCACAATCCACGGTAGTGCTTCCTCTGGGGAGAAGGTAGTGTTATACCATTCCAGTGCTGTGTCCACTGGAATGGAGTGTCTGGCCCATTTGAGGGCCATAGATGTGTTCAGGAAATGTTTAGTGTAATCAGCTAAATTTGTTGGGTTTAGGCTTGAGCTCTCGACAGCTTGGGCATAACGTGCCATAATGCCTGCCTTGTTGTATTCCATTGCATTTAATAGGTCAATGCCGGCCTCCATCCAGGCTTTTGCATCTGCCAGTTTTAAATCTTCGCGGATGGCAGCCTCTATCTCCTTGTAGTCCACGGGGATTTTCATCCACTCCAGGGCATCTTTGGTTCAAACTTGAGATGCCTTAAATTGTACTGACATATTAATTGAGATTTGGGTGTCAAGCCATCATTTGGCTGCTCCAGCAGAAAATTTATGGGCACGCCATATTGCCGCGATAACTGGCTTGATTCCTTTAGAGACCCACTGAGTCGCCATAAAGTACGGAAACTGGAGAGCCTCCCATTGTTTGACCTCGTGGGTAGACATGCCTCAACGCTCTAACATGTCCAACTGAATTGGTGTAAATTGAACTGGGGCCCTGGCTGTCAACTTGACCGCTGTCAGGATTTTCGCCCCTTCCAGTAGTACTTTAAGTTTTTTGCTGATCCCTCTTGGGTGTCTGATCCCTTGGATTCAGTCCCCAATATAGAGTCACCCCCACTTTGGTTGGTCCTCAGTGGATCAGCTTGGTTCAGTGATTGGATATTCAGGGTCAGCTGTTGATGCATTATCAAGCTATGACCCCCAGTCAGAATGCCTTCATCAGGGATTGTACTCAATTGTGTATTGGGCGTTCCACCCAATGAGTTATTCATGCTACCAAATCAATTTTGGTCAGGAACCATTTACCCCCCCAACTGGGTTGTTTTGGAATTGGCATCTGACTTGTTATTTTTCCAAATACCCTGAGCTGATTTGGTAAGTTTCTTCATGTTGGAAGAAAGCTTTTTATTGTTTGATTCTGTTGGTCTGAATTGCCAATTTTCGTTATTTGAATCTGAGTCAGTTTCAGATCCTATTAATACCTCATCCAGGTTTTTTGCATTATTGGCAAGAATTTTCTCACCCTGCGAGGCCCCAGTCCCCCATGCTGATTGAGGTTCATTGGGGACTATTCCCAACTCCGCTGTTCTCAGTGTCAGGCCTCTCTCCTGGAAGGTTGCGCTTGTCATCAAGGTGTCAGTGGGCATCAATCCTAGGGATTCAACCCCGTCGTTCATGCTATTTGTTTGGGCTCTGTGACCCATTGACACATTCATTCATGTCGTTGTTGTTTGTGCCACCATTGCATTACTTGGCGCATACATGGTGTCATGCCCAGCCCTGTTTTTAGTCATGTCAGGGCTTGGGCTGGTGGGAAGATTGGCAGATGGTTTGTCCATCTCAGTGACCTTGGTATTATTCATATTAAAACTCACAATTGGCGTGGGCAAATCGTCCATTTCTATGTGCTGTGCCCAGACGAGTGGCTAGACTTCACTACACTTGGTTGGTTGGCCTTTGTTCACTGCTCTATAAAATTGCAGTGCAGTATGGCAGTTGGTTGCTCTCTCAATTCTTGTTCAATTCACTTTTTGCTATAAAAGTGATATCTATGAGAGAGAAAAGCTTGAGCTGATTATGCTAGAGGAGGTATTTTTAAAATCAATCGGAATTTTGATTCAAAGTTTTGATTTAGATTTAATAATAAAGATGGGTCAATTGATTCTAAGATTTTTCCTTATCAAGAGTAAATTTATCCCACAATTATAATTTTATAAACTCTAGATTGGGATATAATGATCCTCTAACAAACATAATCAAGGAACAGTTACATTGTTAATGAAGGGGGTGGAAGGCGAGTAGGTAAGGGCATACTGCTACCAACCTGAAGGTTGCAGGTTCGATTCCTGCCCTTCGCACATCAATTGGGGTGCCAGCCAAAGGAAGCTATTGGCGGTTAGTAGGTCTAATAACACTAAAACCTTACCCATGATGTAATCAGAAAAATTTGAGTCCCGTTCTGGAGGTGGAAAAACTTTCTTTGATGGAGTTGACCCTGTTCAGGTTTCATATCATTTCTTTCTTATGGTAATGCCTGTCCCCTGGTTGGCTTGCCTTGGTTAAATAAAATACATTGTTAATGAATTGAAAATTTCCTATCTTTCTTAACTTGTATATTTAAAAAATATATTTAAGTTGGTTTTCCTAAATCAATAGAATATAGTAATATCAGGTTAGGGGGAGAGGCCATGTGATTTTGGCTTTAAATGAGTCACAATAAATGTCTCTGAACCAGTGATGCCTCTTCATCAAAGGCTTTTAAAGTTCCTTTTTTAGAAACCTATTCAAAAAGTAATTGAGGCAGGTCAACCTTAGGATAAATATATTACAGAGATATTAGCCAATACGGTTTTAAATATGTGTTAACAAAACCTGCACTAGAGTGGAAGCAGGAATTACCCTGCCAGGATAACCACCCTTATAGAAACTCATTTTACTTATTATTTTTAACCAACTTTGAAAAGAAGATTCTCTATTCAACCTATATATATTTTTTGGTTTTTTTCTTAATACCTTTGTGATAAGATCTCAGATCTTTTATCAAATTTAAGTGATTGATAGATGGATTCAAAAGCTTTTATTTCTCATAACAATCACTTTAGTTACTATAATTTGATTCAAACAGAAAATTTGGATAATCACACACAGGAAAGATTGGCAACTATATCAAAAAAATAATACAACATGGGCGAGCATCGTGGTGAGCGGTGCACTTAATGGTGCACTTAAGGGCAAGAAACGCCCTGGAGGGGGGCCAGGAACCCAATCTGCAAAGAAATCGCAAACTCAGACACTGTCTGGGTTTATGGTATTCACTGTAAAGCACGCGCAATACATGTACATTCAATTCAACCAACCTTTGTCAAAGGTGGAACACAGGATCAGACTCTTCCTTGGGGATGAGTCACCAACCCTGTGGGAGAAAACATGTGAGGCACAGCCCTCACTTTTCCCTCACGCGGTGTATGTAGCCACCAACAACATGGGCCATGGCTGGATCAATATTGGTTTTAAAAAAGCTGATGAAGCTGATGCCACAGCAAAAATCTGCATGGAAATTGCCCTCCCCAAGGGCAAAAAATTGTGCACACCGCGCGCACCAGATGGAACAAAGCAAAAACTTTGTTCATCTCTTTCAACTTGCTCCCCACCAACCTTCCTCATAAGGTAATTGAGGAGGAGCTCCGCAAAGGTCTCATGGCCTATGGAGAAATTCAGCAACTCAAATTACAGCAATTTCGCCTGATGCCCAACCTGTGCACGGGCAAAGCTATCACTTTAATAAATCCCTTCCCAGAAGTGGAAGAGGACTTATCCAGAATTCCCCACACAGCAGAAAATCACCTCAAAGATGGGGGCCAGTCAGCTGCATTCTGAGTTACACCGGAGCGCGCACTGCCCATTTGCAACCACTGTGGCTCACTGGGCCACAAGGAACACGCATGCCCTGTGAAAGAGGGCATAATGGAAAATGACTATTGTGAGGAAGCAATGGACGAAGGTAATGAAAACTTCACCAAAATGACTGATGGTCACCACCATTCCGCTGGGGTGAAGATGGACTATACTCCATTGTGGACCCAGTTACAAGAAAACAACGTAAAGTGGCACAAAAAGCCCACAAGCGAGCAGCGGCTGAAGCAGCGGCACACGCGGAGTCTGCCATTAACCCCAGACAAATTTGAGAGGATATTTCAGGTATTCACCAAACCAACCAATCAGAACAATATGCCCAGGTCAAAAATTTTCACAGTAACCTGGCTGAGTCACAAAGTGACATCAGTCATGCACATATTGAGGAACAATGCAACCGCAATTTGGGCGAAAATGCGGTGCACAATTCACTAAAGTTGAACCTCAAAAATACAAAATCCTATTAACAATCTGCATCAAATCAACATGAGACCTGTGCAGGAAAAGTTGATGCAAATGCAAAAAACCGCAATTCCCTTGAATCATTGGGTCAGATCAAGGGAACCAACAATGGCAGTGAAAGAGTTGGAGTACAGATGTGGAGCATGGCCAAAATGAGCTACGGTGGGATAGGGCCAGAGGGTCCTCCCAACTGCTCCTGAGGCACTGTGGGCACCTCAGTATCAATAGGGATATTAAATATTGTGGGAGCCAGGGCTCATATGTCCCAAGCCAAAAAGCTGGCATTCCTGTGAAAACCTCTTGTAGACATCTTGGCCATCCAAGAAACCCACTGCCTACAAAGGGTTGAAGAATCCTGGTCAATCAGGGTTGCACCATCACAATCAGTATGGACGTCTCACTGTGGGGTGAGTGTCCAAAACAACAAAAAATTTAAACTTACAAATTCGTCATCACACTTGCATGGTCAAGTCTTGATAGCAACAATAAAGTGCCAAAAAGAAATAATTTTGATAGCATGTATATATGCACCATGCACAGCAACTGAGAGAAAACAATTTTTTGAAAACATTCCTACTATCAACCTCCCACCAGATACCATTATGATAGGCGATTTCAACTGCTGGGATAACCCCAATACAGATTGATGGCCTATTCCAGGGGATACCCACCTGGACACATTGAATTCTGCACAAAGAAGGCATCTCTTGGCTTACAGGATGCTCTTCCCCCCAATTCACCACTCCTTCCCCACATGACGCGGCCCAACATATGCAAGGGAGTGCTCATATCAATGAGTCGCATTGACCACATCCTCATCCCACAATCCCACTGATCAAGGATCTCCAAATTTATAACAAAAAAGATCAATTTTTCTGACCACCAATTAGTTATGGTGCAGTTAACGCCAACCCAATCTCACACACAGGTGTCACCTTGGAGAAAGCTTCACCTGGAAAATATAAAATTGCCCAAGATATCTGACTGGGTTGAAAACAAGGCTATGAATTCAGAATTCACAACCCCATTCACTTTGGATCCCATTGGAACATGGGAAAATTTCAAAAAGGATTTAATCAACAAAGCCTGACATATTGCATCATGTAAGTACACCGCAGACATGGCCACAATTGAGCGTACCTTGGCAGAACTAGACCACCTGGAAATAAATACTCTGAGATATGGCTATAACCCCAACTGGGGACGCAAATGGGCAGAAATTTCTGCCTGACTTAACAACCTCATCTTTGAACACCAACACAGAATCAAAGTATCAAACAAAGGTAAGTTCATAAAGGAAGGCGAAACCTGTTTGAAATACTTTTTCCACCAATTCCACTCCCATGGAAACCAGCCCGCATGCACACAGGTCCACAAGACCAATGGCACCGTAGCAACTGACCCTGAGGAGGTCAAGGCGGAAGTACACCGCTATTACACCAAATTATATTGCAATATGCCAACAGATCCACAAAAAATTAAAGAATTTATTTAAACTGCCAAGATACAAAGTACACCACCAAATTACAACATACTATCCCCTATTACATGGGAGGAGCTTTGGGAGACAATTTGCGGTGCACCACGTAGGAAATGCCCAGGGCCTGATGGGATACCCTACAAATTTTATAAAAAATAATTTCAACAAATTGCCCCCCTCCTATTGGCGTCTATAAAGCAGAGCTTAAGGAAACACGCCTATTACCAGGAGGCCATAATCATACATTATGACCTTGTATAAAAAGGGTGACAAGTTGGACCTGGCCAACTGGCGCCCAATTGCACTCTCCAACACTGACACAAAAATTCTAACAAAAATTTTAGCAGCTAGATTAGGCGCAATTGCATCTGATTTCCTATCACCCGATCAGTTTGGGTTTATACTAGGGCGTTCAATCTGGAACAACATTCACCCTGTTGTAAACATTTTCCAATCTAAAGCAACTGGTGCCCTGGTATTCTTGGATCAGGAAAAGGCGTATGACCGTGTTAGATGGCCATACCTAAAAGAATGTCTACATGCCTTCAAACTCCCACCAAGATTCATAAAATGGGCGATGCTCCTAACAGAATCTGCAACCATGGCTGTATGCGGCCATGGATTCCTAACAAACAAGATTAAACCACACAGAGGGCTCAAACAAGGGGATCCCCTCAGCCCACTGCTATACAACTTCAGCTTTGACCCACTCCTCCGAGTAACTCACTCACATCTTATGGGGATAACCGCACAAGGACAACCAACAGTCAAGATATGGGCCTTTGTGGATGACTGCGTAGCAGGTATAGCAAACAATGAAGATGCCTGACAGCTGGAACGCACTCTAGAGGAATACTCCAAGGTGAGCAATGCATCGCTCAACAAAAGAAAGATAGAAATCATCCTCTTAGGCAGATACACAAACAATAGGGCCACAACATCAGAACCTCATACCAACACACGAAGAAAAAACCCAATCATTTTACCCTTTGCAATACCTCCCACCACCACTCCTGTCTGACACCTTGGAATCTGGCTAGAATCAGGGGGATATGCTAATGAGACAATGGAAAGTAACCTGTTACAACAGGTATCCAAACGCGTCGCCTCCCTCAAGGGAAGAACCCCAGGACTAACAGGATGAGTTACAGTTGCTAACTCGCTCATCCTCCCAATACTGTGGTACCCAGCCCACGCGATCACCTTCTCACCTACCTTTATAACTTCAATCCGCGCGCTTATCCAGGGCTGGCTGTGGCCCAGCTCTCACCCTCCTATATGGATGGAAACACTATTTGGCCCACGCTCAAGTGGAGGCATGGGACTAATAGATTTTGAGAGCCACACAAATCACATCCTAGGTACCTGGATAAAGGAAATTTTTGCTCCAGACCTCCCACAACAACATTGGTCCAGAGAAGCAAGGACTAACTTTGCACAGGCGCTCAAATTAACCAACCCACATAGTTCACCAGACTACTTTCATACCTTGCCAAGCACCCTACTGCAACGGGTCTGCATGGAACATCCCCTCATTTCAAACATATCCTCCAAACTATCCGCCATATGGGATGGACCATAGAGAACATGGGTACTATACAGGGAAAAGGACGACCCAGCCTCAATTCAAATTAAGAAACCCAGAAAACCACCCCCAGAGAGATATGCTCGCAACAACCCCAAACATAGCTAGGATAGAACACCTAGATATGTTGGACATTCCCTATGATTTAAACACACAGAAGGCAGTGTGGAAAATGAATCACTACCCACTCTTACAGCTGAGGATAAGAGCAAACGCCTGGCGCTGTCTGAGAAGGACCTATAGGATGGGGACCATTCCAACTCACTCTACAAAACATGTGCAGTATGTGGAGGGGAGGGATCCCTACATCACCGCCTAGAAACATGCCCCCCAACCAAAGCTATATGGCAGGAAGTCGCACGCCTGCTTATGATCCAAAACAAACAAGAATTCTCGATATCAAAGAGCATCTTCGTGCTCCAGATCGAGCCACCAATCCCATCTACCCTCCATTCCCTAATAATACCCATTGCAATGTGGATAATCCACACAATTGCATTAGATGCGTTCAATGGCACGGTCCCAACCATTCATGGGGTTATAACAGATTCCATGTCCACTTACTGGAGCACTTCCAAGCCTGGCTCTATGGATATATGAGACCAAGGCAAAAAGCGCTCATAGAATTATGGTTCCCAATCTGGTTCCTCCACACAGACCCTTTCCTTCACGCATGTTCCATAGCAGGGGAAACCTCCTCAGAGTAGTGCACCAACCCCCATACCTGGCAGTCCCGCTGGCAACAGGGGCAACTTGAGTACCCTGGGGTGCCTAAATTTATACTTGTCAATTAATTCCTTAGTTTTACGTATATTTGGTAATGTCCGTCCTCTGGTCGGCTTACCTCAGTTAAATAATGATAGATGGATTCAAATTTAAATTACTTTAATGTGATATACTGTGACAGCTTTAAATGGTTAATATTACCTTTTTATGTGCAAACCAATTTGTATAAATGAAAGTTACTAATGCTTAGTAAGTTATGTTTTTCAAGGCTGGTTTAGAATTTTAGACTTTATCCTGGTGGATTTAAAAGCTTTTCTGTGACTTTAGTAAATAAATGTAAACCTTTAAAGGCTTCTCTGAAAATTTGGTAAATAACATAAATGCGTTCTAAGAGAGAGATGTCACATATATTACTGCTAGCTAAATTTCAGTTTCAACTTAGTTATTGTATTGCTTTAGTTTGTTTCTATCTACAAAAACAAATGTTATAGAATAGTCTGTTGCAATTTAGCACATGGGCTGTAAAGGTTAGGCTAAAGCACATCGAATTCCTAGATAATATTTCCTTATTTTAGGTTAATAAATTTAAGGCAATGGAGTCACAAACCACCCTCTTGTTCAATAGTCTGGATGAGTCAGACGATGAGGTTGAGGAACAGGAAGTTTTACTTGACAATAAGTTGTTTCACTTCTTTCCTTACCTCACCAAACATCTTGCATTTGTTCTCTGCACTTGGATCATTTTGATTATCCCAATAGTGATTATATCCATGGTTAAAAGTGTAGGTTTTGTTGATTCTATAAAAAACAAGGTTCCCAGTAGTGGTTCAACCTTATACTATGATATCATCAGAGTTATGAAAAACCTTTGTCTCATGATCCTTACCATGAGCTTGATCTCCTTTATCATTGGGCTATTGCCAAGAATGATCATTTGGACCATGGGTAAGGTGGCTCCCAGGAAGACTGAGCTAGTTATAGATAAAATAAATTATGTCAAGATTCAAACAACTGACCTTCAATAAAATTTTAGTTTAGAGCCAAAAACTGGACTGATTATGCTAGAGGAGATATTTTTAAAACCAATCGGACTTTTGATTCAAAGTTTGGATTCAGAATAGTTTGCTAATTACCCAAATGACCACTAACCACTTAAAACCATTTAAAATATTAAATTAACTGAATTCTAACTGCTCAGCCATAGCTATATAGCAAATACCATCAAAAATTATAGGGTTTTCACTTATTACATATAAACCTTTTTATTTTTTTTAAATTTAAATTTAAATTTATTGCGGGAAAGGCTGACCTTGGGACGGACACTTCTGAATATGACTCAGACGAGACAAAACATAGTACCAGGGGAGGCACCCCAGAGAAGCGATGCTATCTCTTGTTGCCAGCGGGAACGCCACTTATGGGGAGGGGGAGGGAACGTGTGAAGGGGCTGTAGCCACTATTGAGCACGTGTGGAGGAAGGGGTCTGATTTGATGAACCAGACTGGGAACCAGGAGGAGACCAGCTGTCGGTGACGCGGTGGGAGATATCCAAACATCCACACTTGAAAGTGGTCCACCAAATGAGACCAAAATCTGTGGACAGCTTCAGGGAGGGTGGGGATGGATCCAGCGATGGCTTCCAAGACAATCATGTGGATAGTCCACATGGCGATTGCAACCACCAGAGCATGGAGGGAGGGTGGGAGGGGGGAGGCCATTGATGAAGCAAACATATCTCTTGACAGACTGAAGGGATGCGTTTGATCCTGGCCTAGCAGACGTTGGACTTCGCGCCATATCACTTTAGAGGTGGGGCACTTCTCCAGGCGGTGGAACAGCGTTCCATACTGGCCACACATGACACAGGATGAGTGTAAAGCATTAGAGCACTCAGCTGTACGATACACCCGCCTCAGGCAGCGCCACACATGGGAGCGGACTTGAGGCTGCAACAGAGGATGGTGTGCGTATTTCCAAATAGTCTTTTGAGTTTCAATGGAATAAGGGATGTCCATCATGTCCAGGTAGTCCATCCTGGATAGGACTTGGGGTCGAATGGGGATCACGCCATCATGGATGGGTAGCCCCTGTACCTCTTGTGTGAACTGAGGAGAGGAACGGCCTCTTCAGGTTGTATGTCCACTAATAATTATTCTCTACTCTGCACTTCGCATGGAGAGTAGGATACGTTTGTAGTGGGTTTTAGTCCCGTGGGGACCTGTGGCTGATGTGTGTGATGCGAGGTATATCATCAGGGAGTGGGGGTTTGATGGATTATTGAGGCCCAAGGCTCGGGAGAAGTTGGAGCAGGCCGCGCGGGACCAGTGTTGGGATGGGAGTGTAGGAGCAGTGACAGCCGCGATCCAGGTACCCAGGATCTTGGCGGCATGGGCTTTGAAGTCAAGCAGGCCCATGCCACCTTGATGATGAGGGCCAAACATGACCTCTAGCCATACTGGTGGAGGGTGGCCTGACCAAAGCCATCCTTGCAGCAAAGCATACAGGGATTTGAAGAAGCTTGGGGAGAAGGGGATGGCGTGGGCTCCAAACCAGACTTTAGATAGGAGCATAGAGTTGGCAAGAACAACCCTGCCAGTGAGGGTAGTAGGGTGGGCTCTGAGTGAGGCGATTCGCTTCGTCACGTTGTCCAGTATACAGCACTCCATTACTGCTGATGCGTAACCACCTGCCACCATCCACATGCCCAGATGGCGTACCAGTCCTATGGTAGGACGTGGCACAAAGGGGAGCACCAGTGGGACGGTGTGTGTTGAGTTAGTAAGGCGTGGATGTGGGCGAGCAGATGGGCCAGGTTGGGAACTACTTGCTGGGGCCCAGCAGTTCTGAAACCGACCAAGGAGGATGATTTCGGTTTTGGAGGCGTTCAGTGCTGCGTTGCTTACCCGGGAATATTCCTGGATAAGGGCTTCAAGCGCGCGTGCATCTTTGTTATTAGACACCCCCACTACACAATTGTCTGCAAATGCCATCATCTTGATTGGGGTTTAGCCTGGCACATGGACCCCAGTGAGGTGGGCATTCACATTTCGCAGTAGTGGGTTAAGGCTGAAATTGTATAAGAGTGGGCTGAGGGGGTCCCCTTGTCGCAGGCCCCTTTGAGGGTGGACTACTTCCGTTAGGAAGCCTGGGCCACGCACTGCCATTGTTGCAGATTCCGTGAGCAGCATCACCCAGTTAATGAAGCGGGGGGTAGGCGGAATTGATGGAGGCAGGCCCTAAGGTATTCCCAGTTTACTCTATCATATGCCTTTTGTTGGTCCAAAAATACAAGTGCCCCAGAGGCTGTGGACTGACACACATTAGCCACTGAGTGCACGTTATCCCAAATCGACCTTCTGGGGATGAAACTGAATTGTTCTGGGGAGATGGTGGCAGATGCTACAGTCCTTAAACGGTTAGCCATGATTTTGGTTAAAATTTTGGTGTCTGTGTTTGTTAGAGAAATGGGGCGCCAGTTGGCTAAGTCAAGCCTATCCCCTTTCTTAAAGAGTGTGACAGTAAAGGCCTCATGTCCTCCTGGCAGGAGGCGCATTTCCAACAGGCTTTGGTTGAGTGAGGCTAGCAGCAATGGGGATATATATTTAAAATATTTTTGTAGAACTCATATGGAATGCCATCTGGGCCTGGGCATTTTCAGCTTGGCGCACCATGAATGGCTGTCCATAATTCGTTCGGAGTAATTAAACTCATTATTTCTGGGTATCAGAAAATGGTGTGGATATGAGCTTGGTCAAGAAATTCCGCCATTTCGGCCAGCTGAATTGGTTTGGCTTGGTATAACTTGGAGTAATATCTTTTCATTTTGATTGCCACTTCGGCCAGTGTGTCCACAATGGAATTATCCGATCTTCACACCTGTGTGCAGGCCACGCTCTGTTTTGGTGCAAAAATTTTTTTAAAGAAGTATGTGGTGCACTTGTCACCTTTAGTGATGCATGTGGCCCTGTATTGGACACAAACCCGATGTTTGTGTTGTCTTTCAAGCGCGTTGAGGTGGGCGGCTGCCTCCGCCCACTTCCGGCCCCATGCAGGGCTATATCCTGTGGCTGGAATGTTGGACTCCAAGTGGGCCAATTCTGCCAGTGCTCACGATATAACCGCCGATGTGGCTCATGAGCGTCTGGAGGAGAGATGGTGATAGTGGCGGATGGTGTCTTCTTTGAAAGTTGCCCATGTGGAAATGGGGTCCGTGCAAAATGGTGCAACAAACAATTTCACCAAAGTTGCCTCTTCCACCCACGTGGAAAATCCTGGTGATGCGAGCTCGGGGGGGCAGATTTTGCACCAATGTGGGGCCTTTGCAACTGTGACAGGTAAGTGGTATGTTATTGAGACCAGTCAGTGGTCGGAGAATTCCATTTTCGTTGTTTTGAAGTAGGAGATGTGGGGTTGGAATTTCGCCAGTGCTAGAATAAGGTCAATGCGGGTCATGGACCTTAATTGGCCATTATGGACGTGGGGATGCGTCATGTTTTTGGCAGTGGGGCATGTCATGGTAACACATCACTTAACCCAAGGGTGGCTTTTAGAACGCGTAGTTCTACGTGACCCTGTAGGGCATGGGGTGAGGGCGGCCACTGGTCCGTTGGTGAGGTTAGCCAACAGTTCATGTCACCAACTAGGAAAGAATCGCTGGTAGTGGGAGGGATTTGACCGATGAGAAAAATTCCTGATGCTCATGTGCACCGTTTGGGGCATAAATGTTGACTATTGTGTGTGCAACATTGGCCCATGAGAAGGTGACAGCGAGCACTCGGCCATTTAGGAATGTTTCTGAAGATGTGAATTTGAAAAAATTGTTTTTCTGAATTAGCACCCCACAGTGCTTTGACCAAAAGGATAGGGATGGTAGGAGCATTGTTTTCCAAGCTTCCTCAGAACCTCGTGGACAGTGGGACTCCTGGATGGCCAGGATATCCATGGGTAAATTGTTTTGCAAAAAACTCAGTTTCCTAGCCCAGGACGGGGAGGCCTTATGTCCAGTGATATTCAGCATCCCTAGAGTGAAGGTTTCCCCATCACACCTTAGGTGTGAGGGGTGGGCCCCGGGCCCACCAGCCTCTTCCAGGTCCCCACGGGCTTTCACAGCAGCGCGGGTGTTAGCAGCAATGCTATCAGGGTTTTTGTTAATTTTTGTGGAAAGAGTCACATTGGCTTTGGCCTTCGCTTTTTGTTTTCCCGACATCGGATGAATTTTTTGCGGTGCAGATAAGTTCAGTGCACCATCGAGTGGGGCAAAAAAATTTTTTTTGGTTGGGATTGGTCCCAAGTCAGTTTTGACTGAGGCTTGGGTGCATCAATTGGGTGAGATCGAATCTCCCATCGGATCCTCAGATTGAGTGGCCCATTCAGCATGGGCCTCCCAATCTGATTGGGTAATGGATTCCCGAGTTGCTTCCACCGCAAAGGTCTCCATGTCCTCCTGGCGTTGTGAGTGTGGGATGGTGGTGTTGGCCTTGGCCGTTTCCTTGGCTGCGGCCCTATGGGCCTGCTTGGCCTTCTTCTGCTCCTGCGGGGAGATGGGCTTTACCAATAGGTAGCAGCCTTGTGCTCCCCACAGGAAAGCCTCCTTGGTGCTTGCAGTTGGTTCATAATGCGCCTCTCCACTGGTCATGGCTGCTGAGGGGTGCTCTTGGAATGTGACGCCCTCTTTGATGGGGCATGCATGCATCTTATGGCCGAACATGTCACAGTGGGTGCAAATGGGGGGCGCGCTGTCCACAGTTACCTGGAATGGGTGGGTGGTATGCCCTGCGATGTCAATAAAGGTGGAGTGTGGGATCTGGGTTAGGTCCTTTGCGATCTCCTCAGTTGGGGTCAGAACTGCGATGGCTTTGCCAGTGCACAGGTGTGGCATCAGCATGAAACATTGCATTTTGAAAGATTGTATTTCGCCATATATGGTGACCATCTTTCAGGTGTTGCTCCAAAATGTCACGTTTTAACGTAGTAGGCAAAAAGTCAAACGTGAGGAAAATTTGGTTTGATTTTGTCCATCTGGTGCATTTAGTTTTGACGACCCATTGCCCTTTGGGGAGGTCAACCACTATGCGCACCGCTGCAGCCTCATCTGCTGCTATTTTGCTTTCAAAACCTAGGTCCAGCCAACCATGCGACATGGAGTGAGGTGCAACGTACACCGTGGTCAGGAAAATTTTGTGTACATCTTCACAAAATTTTTCCCATAGGGCCGTTTTTTGGATGTCCAGATACACATGGACTCCAAATTCCACTGACGAAAGTGGCTGGGAATGTGGTGTGTTGATGTACTGGTTGCATCATGCTTGCCACATGAGTATCTCCAGGGAAATTGTGACCGCCAGTTTTTTTAGATTTTTTTCTATTCTGCCAGATTCTCCGGGGCGTTTTCAAACGTTAGAGGCCGCGGGCCTTCCGCCTGCTCCTCTTGCCTTGCTTGCCCAACTGCTCCCAGACATGGGCGCAGACTAATCCCCTTTATGAGATTATCAAACTAGATTTAGTCTTGAATTTAATAGGTTGCAAAAGTGTATGCAACGAGAAAGAAAAGTTAAACCTTTTTATTTTTAAAAATATAAATTAGATTTTTAAATGAACTTTTAAATTGTCATCCAAGACCAACTTCTGTAAAAAGTTTCAGAATTTTTTATTAACAATAAGTATCTGAAATAGATCTTGTAATATTTGATTACAGACAGACATACTGACATTCAAACAGATGTGACAGTGAGGAAAAGAAAAGTGTATAAAAAACCCTTTATAACTTTACCACCCAGCATTTTCACGGTAATTTTTAGTATTATGGCAATATTCTACAAATCTATTTGCTTGTAAAGGACCCTTCAACTAGCCCTCAATGGAAACTTATCACCATGAATGATTTCATCAAAAGCGTTGACAATGGCTAGTGGTAAAGGATTAGCTTAAATTTCAAAGGGTTTGCAGGTAACCAACTTGCTTAACATTCACTTTGAAGTCCAATTTTTATTTTTGTACTTCATTCTTTTCTCATTTAAATTGGACCTTTTTTAAATACATAGTTATAAGAATCAAAAGTTTTAAAGTGGAGGTATAAAAGCTTGCTCCTAATGCTAACAAAGTTCTGGTTTACAAGCCTTTTAAAGTTAGTAATTTCAGATGGGCTTGCCTAAGGATATCACATGGCTAATGGGCAGATAATGAACCCAAAAGCATAAGATGTTGGACAATTACAAGTCCAATATTGTAGTAAGAGTGTTTCTGCTCATAATTTGGAAGAAATCAGCCTAAAGACCCTGGTCAATTCTTGGAGGAATCCATTAAATTGAAGCAACAAATTTAATAAAACTCTCAGCCCAATACCCCAAAGTTGGGTAATTGAATTGCACCAACTATGTGGAAAATTCAAGAGAGCCCATTGGAGGCTCCTCCCCAGGCCAACACTAATTTCATGCAACCTACCCTATGGAGACTGGCCTTTTTTAGGGTCAGAAGGGGTATATCAAGGTGAAAATATTTTCATGGCCACTGATTGGGTGAGATTGATTAAATTATTATCTCATGGTCATATCCTGCCAAACAATAACTTTCCATCAGTTATCTCCTAAAGAGGTGAGTTTTCCATAAAATCTAATATGTTAAATCATCATATTTCCTAATTTAGATATCACTAAGCCATACAAAATTTGAGCCTTGCAAAACATATACTAATTATTGTATTAAAAAGGGAATTCATTTTCTTACCTCCCACAAGGAAAATAAATATATTAAAACACTAGCTTTCTAATTTTTTGTGTTTATTTATTTATTATTAATTTCAGTGGTTTTATTTCCCTCTTTGTTGGATTTTATGAAAAAGAGATCCAGTGAGTATCTCCTCATCCAAAAATCAAAAAAGTGGTGCTCACTACAGGGACCCTGTATACCACTAAAATCCAGTTAACATGACAACTAATTTGGAACCAAGACAAGCTGCATTGAAGCAACAACTAGCCAGTGCTTTGTCTCACCTCAAAAGGCTTGAGCAGCACTTATTGCAAGGCCCTTATGAGGCCTCCCCTGATATCCATAAACCCCCTTTTAGGGATAAGGTTACCCCAGGTGAAGGAAGAGTTTCTTCTTTCCTCTTTATATATGAAGTTTCTATAGAAGGGGCAACATAACACCTGAAAATATTTTCTTCCCTGCTTGAATCATGGCACTAAGAGATAATTTTCACATATGGTCACCCTCAGCATCTGGGCAGAGGTGAAGCAAGCACTAACTGAGGGAATTTGGTTCCTACAAAGTCTGTACAGGCAAAAACAAGCCTTTATGTGCCTTAGCCTGCAACAGGGTGAATCAATCGCCTCTTTTTCTAAATTCTTTTACATTAAAGCTCATCCTTATTGCTTGCAAAAATGCACCCATAGACGATGCTAGTGCAGCTATATTGGCTGGCTTGGCATCCCATCCCTCCTTGGCAATGCACTCCTCTTCTATAAAGCGTTCATTTAAAAATGTATGAGATAGTAATGAAGCTTTACTAGAGGTGGCTGGCCTTTATTAACTTGGCCCTATGAAAGGGTCTCTGAGCCAAACATCTATGCTGACCAATTTAGCTTATACTTCAGCTGCTTTGCTCTGGAAATCTGCCCCTATGGAGTTGCCATCACACGCTGCTTCTTTGAGTTTTTGTGTGCCCATTAGGGCACCCAATGCAGGCAACTTTGTGGGATGAAATCCAGGGTGCTGCCCTCGCTGCACTGGGGCTGCTCAAACCTAACCACCACTGAAGTAGGCCCAACCGTTGGTGGGGTGGCTTACTCCACACACACTGCTTCTTCTTCCCATAATGATAGTCATATGATAATGGCTGTGATGGGGCAGTGCTCCCCTTCATCTTCAGCTCCAATAACCCAGATGGTGAAAGCAGTCACCCCTTTGCCCTGCCCATCTTTTTCTCCAGAGCAGCCTTCCCAAGTGGTTTCAAAGCATGCTCCTAAGCCTAAACCCCTTTCTTGGGTACCAAAAACCCCCACTAACTATGGGTTAAATGACAGGTGCTGGGATTTTTGCCTGTATTCCAAGCTGACTAGATTACCATAGATCACTAAGGGATAATTACCTTATGCAAAGTGAATTGGGTATCACATGACCATAATTTTAGGGTAATAATGTTTGGGTGATTTTTTTTTCTAATCTTGAACCTACATCGATGAATCCCCCTTGGGTTGGGACCATCTAGTACTAAAAAAATGTTTGGGTGATTTTAGGTTATCTGCCTAGGTTGGATCTGTCAGGGATTGATCCAGATGAATACTTAAGATCTTTTCAGGAAAAGTTACCAAAAAATAGGAGCATCTAATAATGATTAACTATCAGACGTACCAATTGGGATCAGTCAGGTTTAATCAAATGATTGGGAATTTTAGGATCAAGTTGCAAGATGAGTGATGCTGCCTGTAACTAGCAAATCGATCAAATGGTTTGCCACCTGCTTTAATGGGTAACAAGTCCCATAACCTAAGCATGTCACTTTCCAAATATGGTTGATTTGCTTGGACCAAGAGGAAAACGTTAGGGATACGTTTTCTGACTCTTTCCACTTTAGGTCTCAAGGATGTCCAATGACAGAATCCTAGCCAAGATGGGGAAGACCATTGCTGCTGAGACGAGGATGGGTAATTTAATGGCAATGGCTGCTTTTTCATCAGAGAGGTGCCAATTGAGAGTTGGGTGCTGAATTCCCCACTATAAATTCCCCAAAAAATAACTAATAAAAGGAGTAAATTAAGTAATTAAAGGAAGTAATTTACCAGAGTATTATCTTAGTATATTTTTTTCAGAATCCATTTTGTTTTATTCTTTCTCAAGAAAATAATTGCTGTGGAAAAAAACTTTCTCTCTCGTTGCAATCACTTTTGCAACCCATTCAATTCAAGTCTGAATCTAGTTTGATAAAATATCATAGAGGAGATTAGTCTGCACCCATGTCAGGGAGCAGTTAGGCAAGTAAGGTAAGAGGAGCAGGTGGGAGGCCCGCGGCCTCAAACGTTCAAAAACGCCCTGGAGAAACTGGCGGAATAGAAAAAATTTTCAAAAAACTGGCAGTCACTATTTCCCCAGAAATCCTTGCTTGGCAAGCATGATGCAACCAGTACATCAATACGCCGCACTCCCAGCCACTTTTGTTGGTGGAATACAGAGTCCGCATGTTTCTGGACATCCAACAAACGGCTTTATGGGAAAAATTTTGTGGGGATGTGCACACTTTTTCCCAACTGTGGTGTACATTGCACCTCATTTCATGTCACATGGTTGGCTGGACCTAGGTTTCAAAAACAAGGAGGCAGCAGATGAGGCTGCTGTGGTGCGCGTAGTGATTGACCTCCCCAAAGGGCAATGGGTCATCAAAATAAAATGCACTAGATGGACAAAATCCAAAACAAATTTTCCTCACATTTGACTTCTTGCCTACTACGGTAAAACGTGACATTTTGGAGCAACACCTGAAAGATGGTCTCACCATCTACAGCGAAATACAATCTTTTGAAATGCAATGCTTTACGCTGATGCCACACCTGTGCACCAGCAAAGCCATCGCAGTTCTGACCTCAACTGAGGAGATCATGAAGGACCTAACCCAGATCCTGTACTCCACTTTTATTAACATTGAAGGGCATACCACCCACCCTTTCCGGGTAACCGTGGACAGCGCGCCCCCATCTGCACCCACTGTGACGCATTTGGCCATAAGGCACATGCATGCCCCACCAAGGAGGGCGTCACATTCCAAGAGCACCCCTCAGCAGCTATGGCCAGCGGAGAGGTGCACTACAAACCAACTGTAAGCACCAAAGAGGCTTTCCCATGGGGAGCACAAGGCTGCTACCTTCTGGTAAAACCTATTTCACCGCAAGAGTGGAAGAAGGCCAAGCAGGCCCGCAGGGCCATGGCCAAGGAAGTGGCCAAAGTCACCACCGCTATCCCACACTCCCAACGCCAGGAGGACATCAAAACCTTTGCGGCAGAAGAAAATTGGGAATCCACCAACCAATCAGATTGGGAAGCCCATACCAATTGGGCCACCTGATCTGAGGATCTGATGGGTGACTCGAATTCTCCTGATCTTTGCAACCAAGCTCCAGTCAAAACTGACTTGGCCTTCAACCTACCCAAAAAAATTTTTTCACCCTGCTCAATGGTGCACCAAACTCATCCGCACTGCAAAAAATTTGTCCGCTGTTAGGGAAACAAAAAGTAAAGGCAAAAGCCAATGCAAACCTTTCTGCAAAAATTAAAAAAATACTGATAGCATTGCTGAAAACACCTGTGCTGCTGTGAAGGCCCGTGGGGATCTAGAGGAGGCTAGTGGGCCTGGGTGCCTACCCCTCACACCTAAGGTGCAATGGGGGAAACCTTCACTTTAGTGACATTGAATATCGCCGGACTCAAGGCCTCACCATCCCAGGATAGGAAACTGAATTTTTCACAACAAATATACCCATGGATATCCTGGCCATCCAGGAGTCCCACTGTCCACAAGGTTCCAGGAGGCTTGGAAAACAATGCTCCTCCCATCCCTATCCTTTTAGTTGAAGCACTGTGGGGTGCTAATTTGGAAAAATAATTTTTTCAAATTTTTATCATTGGAAACCTTCCTCAATGGCTGAGTCCTTGTTGTCACTTATTTGTGAGCCAACGTGGTACACGCTATTGTCAACATCTATGCCCCAAATGGTGCACAAGAGCATCAGGAATTTTTCTCATTGGTCAAATCCCTCCCACTACCCTCAGACCCTTTCATAGTTGGCGACATGAACTGTTGGCTAAACACTCCAATGGACTGGTGGCCTTCCTCCTCCCATGCCCCCCAGGGCCACATTGAACTTCGCGTTCTAAAGGCCACCCTTGGGTTGATAGCTTCGCTGCTGCAGCAAGCCCCACTGCTCAAGAACATGACGTGCCCCCACATCCACAACGGCCAATTAAGGTCCATATCCCGCATCGACCTTATCCTTACACTGGTGAAATTCCAACCCCACATATCCCACTTTAAAACAACAAAAATGGAATTCTCTGACCATCGACTGGTCTTGATAACCTACCACCTACCTGTCACAGCTGCTAAGGCCCCACATTGGTGCAAAATCTGCCCCCCAAGCTCATGTTGCCAGGATTTTCCACATGGGTTGAATCACAACCTTTGGCAAAAGAGTTTGTTGCACCGTTTTGTGTGGACCCCATTTCCACATGGGCAACTTTCAAAGAAGATACCATCCACCAATCTCGCTACCTCTCCTCCCGATGCTCACGAGCCACATTGGCTGTCATTTTGCGCGCTATGGCAGAGTTGGCACACCTGGAGTCCAACATCCCAGCTACAGGATACAGCTCTGCATGGGGCCAGAAGTGGGCAGAGGCAGCCGCCCACCTCAATGAGCTTGAAAGGCAACACAAACATTGGGTTTGTGTTCAGTACAGGGCCAAATGCATCACAAAAGGCGACAAGTACACCGCATATTTTTTTAAAATTTTTTTGCACCACGCCAGAGCGTGGCCTGCACACAGGTGTGAAGATCGGATAATTCCATTGTGGACACACCGGCCAAAGTGGCAATCAAAACGCAAAAATACTACTACAAGTTGTACCAATCTGATCCAATTCAGCTGGCCAAAGTGGCGGAATTTCTTGACCGAGCACACATCTGCACCATTTCCCAATTACTGGAAATAATGAATTTGATTACTCCGAACAAATTATGGACAGTCATTCATGGTGCACCAAACCAAAAATGCCCAGGCCCGGATGGCATTCCATATGAATTCTATAAAAAGTACTTCAAATATATATCCCCACTACTGTTGGCCTCACTTAACCAGAGCCTTTTGGAAACGCGCCTCCTGCTAGGAGGACAAGAGGCCTTCACCATCACACTCTTCAAGAAAGGGGACAAGCTAGACTTAGCCAACTGGCGCCCCATTTCTTTAACTAACACGGATACAAAAATTTTAACAAAAATCATGGCTAACCGTTTAGGGATTGTAGCATCTGCCACCATCTCCCCAGAACAATTTGGTTTCATACCCAGAAGGTCGATTTGGGACAACGTGCACTCAGTGGCCAACGCGTGCCAGTCCACAGCCTCTGGGGCACTGGCATTCTTGGACCAACAGAAGGCCTATGATAGAGTAAACTGGGAATACCTCAGGGCCTGCATCCATCAATTCCGCTTACCTCCTCGCTTCATCAACTGGGTGATGCTGCTCACAGAATCTGCAACAATGGCAGTACGTGGCCCAGGCTTCCTAACAGAAGTAGTCCGCCCTCAAAGGGGCTTGCGACAAAGGGACCCCCTTAGCCCACTCTTATACAACTTCAGCCTTGACCCACTACTTCAAAACGCGAATGCCCAACTCACTGGGGTCCATGTGCCAGGCCAAGCCCCAGTCAAGATGATGGTGTTTGCAGATGACTGTGTGGTGGGGGTGTCTAATAATAAAGATGCACGCGCACTTGAAGCTCTCATCCAGGAGTATTCCTGGGTAAGTAACGCTGCACTGAACGCCTCCAAAACCAAAATCATCCTCCTTGGTCGGTATCAAAGCTGCTGGGCCCCTGCAACCAGTGCCCAGCCCGGCCCATCTGCTCACAAACGCGCTCACCCTCCCAGCTCACCTCACACCGCCCCAATGGTGCTCCCCTTTGTGCCACGCCCTACCATAGGGCCAGTCCGCCATCTGGGAGTGTGGGTGGAGGCAGGCGGATATGCATCAGCAGTAATGGAGAGTCATATTCTAGACAACGTGAATAAGTGCATCGCCTCCCTCAGAGCCCACCCTACTTCCCTTACTGGTAGGGTCGTTTTGGCCAACTCTATGCTCCTCTCCAAAGTCTGGTTTGGAGCCCACGCCATCCCCTTCTCCCCAAGCTTCTTCAAATCCTTGCATGCCCTGCTGCAAGGATGGCTATGGTCAGGCCGCCCTCCACCAGTACGGTTAAAAAACATGTTTGGCCCTCATCAGCATGGTGGCATGGGCCTGCTTGACTTCAGAGCCCATGCGGCCAAGATCTTAAGTACCTGGATTGTGGCTGTCACTGCCCCTACACTCCCCTCCCAACACTGGTCCCACGCGGCCCGCTCCAGCTTCTCCCACGCCTTGGGCCTCAACAATCCATTGAACCCCCACTCCCTGATGAAATACCTGGCTTCACACCCATCGGCCACAGGTCCTCACTGTACTAAAACCCACTACAAACGAATCCTACTCTCCATGTGGAGCGCTGAGTGGAGAATTCGTGTTAGCGGAAATATAACCAGAAGAGGCTGCCCCTCTTCTCAGTTCACACAAGAGGTACAGGGGCTACCCATCCATGATGGCGTGATCCCCATACGGCCCCATGTCCTATCCAGGGTGGACTACCCGGACATGATGGACATCCCTTACTCCATTGAGACCCAAAAAACCATCTGGAAATACGCTCACCATCCTCTGTTGCAGCCTCAAATCTGCTCCCATGCGTGGCGCTGCCTGAGGTGGGTGTACCATACAGCTGAGCGCTCAAACGCTTTACACTCATCCTGCGTCGTGTGTGGCCAGTATGGAACGCAGTTCCACCGCCTGGAGAAGTGTCCTACCTCTAAAAGTGATATGGCGCGAAGTTCAACGTTTACTGGGCCAGAATCAAACACATCCCTTCAGTCTGTCAAGAGATATGTTTGCTTTATCTATGGCCTCCCCCTTCCACCCTCCCTCCATGCTCTGGTGGTTGCAATCGCCATGTGGACCATCCACACGATTGTCTTGGATGCCATCGCAGGCTCCATCCCCACCCTCCCAGAAGCTGTCCACATATTCCAGTCTCATTTGGTGGACCACTTTTAAGCGTGGATGTTTGGATACCTCCCACCACGCCGCCAACAGCTGGTATCCTCCTGGTTCCCAGTTTGGTTCATTAAATCAGACCCCTTCCTCACACGTGTTCAATTGTGGCTACGGCCCCTTCAAGCGTTCCCTCCCCTTCCCCATAAGTGGCGTTCCCGCTGGCAACAAGAGATAGCATCGCTTCTCTGGGGTGCCTTCCCTGTTACTAAGTGTTGTCTCAGTCGAGTCAATTTTGGAAGTGTCCATTCCATGGTCAGCCTTCCCACAATAAATTTAAAAATTTAAGAAAATAATTGCTGTGATTATTTTTCTTAACTCTCTTTCCGCTCAGCATAAATTTCTGAGTCAAATTACACAAATTTATAAAACAAATTGAATTTTCCTGTAGTAGTTTTGCTCTGATGTCCTCAGATTCTCTGCCAGCTGCTCCAGCGTAGGGCAGCGGCAAAACTCCCCCCACATTTTCTGTCTGGCAGAAAAACGCGCTAGGACTAATTCACCCAGTCATTCCAAACTTATGGGCCAATTTGTTCCGCCCAAGGACCTGGACGCCCACCTTGCTTGTACCCAAGCGATACCATGTTGCCCCCTAGTGCTCCCCTGGAGCAACATGCGCTATGGCCTAAGGGTCAAATATGGGAAACTATTCCCATACCATGACCAAGCCATTATTGAAATGGCACAGGTGGTGATGATACCCGCTGGATTTATCAATTTCCACCCCTACAAGGGGTATTTTGACCTCAGCTTCACCTGCAAAGCTGACGCTGCCACTGCAGCAACTGTGCCCCTGGTATTCCAGGGCACCCCTCTCCCCACAACTTGGACTCAGCTCCCAGTGGACACCACTTTGGTGGTCCAGTTTGCTGGCCTGCCCACCCACCTCCCCCTGAAGTGCTCCACCAGGAGCTGATGAACAGTTTGGCAGCCTATGGTTCCAACCTCATCTTACAATTTGTGGTCCCAAATGGGGCCACACGACTTTCTGGGCCTTGGGCATATGCTACAATAAGCCCTGAATTTAGTAAAATTGCAGCGGCAATTCTGCCATGCACCGTTATTCCCTCAGCGCCTGACCATCCATTTTGGGCCCACGTCAAGGGCAGTCAGACGATCTGTCCATCATGTTTTAAGTTAACCACTCGAAACACAAGCGCCCCTACTCAACCACTTCAGATGGATCAGACAACTCATCAGCTGACCTCCAATCTGCTGCCCACCTGGTACAATTTCAGGTATGGGCACAATCCTACCTCCTCCACCCCCAAAGCCTGTTGCTGCAGCTACACCTGCAGCCACCAAACAGCCTCCTCCTCACCCCAATGCCATAAATAATTCCTCCAATCAAGCATCAGATTGGATCCCAGTTTGATCCCATGCTTCCTCAAATGAAATGAACAAACCTCAACTGTACGCTGATTCCCCAATCCAATTCAACCAAAACCCATGAGAATTATTGGATAAAATTGATGAATCAGGTAACATCATTGATGAACCATCGCTGCAAGTTGACAGGTTCTGTAACGCAAAATGGGATACAAAATTCCCACCTCAGAAATATGCCCCAAAACCTAACGCCAAATCATTCTACAGCGACCACCATCTTGCAGTAGAACCAGCCACCACACTAGATTGCCGTCCATTCCACAAAACTGCCGCCAAATCTGTGGCTGCGCTTGCAGGAGGAATTCCGCCTCCCACTATCCCCAAGGATCTTACTACACAAAGTAAGATCAACATAAAAACTTTACATAAAAGCGTCACTGAAGCCATCCAGAACATGGTAACAGCAGCACGGAATCTGAAAGCCAAGATTACTCAAAATAACATAGCCATGTTCGTTCAATTACCAGAAGCCCACCTCAAGGCATTTGACGCTTTACCCAAATACATTGTTGCCATTATGATGGTTGGCAACTAACTGGAAGTTCCAGTCATCAAGAATATTGAACCCCATACCGCTGATGCCCTCACACCCTTACTGTCTGCCTTAACACGCACCCTACTCTGGGATGAGATGGATGCGGCTGAAGATGAGCCCCCTGATCCCCCTCCCCGTCCACCATGGAGGGATAGCAGTATCCGCTGCCCACCTGGTTGGATATTTTGATAGGTATGATTCAATCGATCCTTCCATTTTTTGGGCGTTTTGTTTGAATTGTTTTTATTATGATATTTAGTTTTAGTTTGGTAATGTACATCCTCTGGTCGGCTTACCTCAGTTAAAGTTTAGTAAATAATTGCTGTGTGCTTTAATTGGGAGACTTTTTAGGATAAAGAGTAAGGATCTGAGCTGGGATCCAGAGAAGAAGCTGAATTAAATTGGGGATTGCTGTCAACTGTATGTCATAGAGAGAAACTGCAAACAGGGATCTGAGCATATATTGCGTTAAGAAGTATCAGGGAATGAATCCCTATTCAGGACATCATAATTATTTTGAGAGGAAATACTGGCTTAGCGTTGGACCAAAATCTAGTACTTCAATTCAACTACAGATAATAGTCTCAATACTATTATCAATGACTATATTTCACTATCAAACAATGCAGAGAATTGCACAACAACTGAACCTGTGCAGTTAATATATTTATAGGGGTTATTGGCCAAGGATAATCAGAAAACCAGTAAATTTTAACAATTGGTGCTCACTACAGGGGTGTAGTTGAGTAGAAGATATTGGAAAGTGGTGTCATATAAAGACAAAATAAGAAAATATTTCTAGAGTTGGCAAATGTTAACCAGAACGCCCTGAAATTTGGTAAATCATCAGGAATTTGCAGCCTTAGAGGAAAGAGTTGCTAAGATGGAGGAAGAAGTCAATAACTTCACACTTTTTGAAAATGAGTTACTTGGAAAAGTAACATCATTGAAGGAGAAAGAAGGGAACTTAGTTTGAGAAGTCTTATTTCTGAAAATGGAGCATGAAGCATATTGCATTTGTCTAAGAGCATTCAGCGCAGATATCAAGCAGCTGATTGGACAGGTTGAAGAGTTAAAGACTCAAAAATGTGAATGTGAGTGCTATGTGGTGACTGAAACTGAAGAAAGAACTCCCCAGACACTAGTTTTGAAGATGACTACCCCAAGAAACGAGCCACCCGCTTTTATGGCTTTTTTGGAGATGACGCCTGAAGTTAATCCCCAAGTGAGCTGAGTAGCTGAACCAAGAGAGGTGGCTAGCTAAAACTTCGGAGGAATTCAAGGTGAAACTGAAATTGATGACTCACCATCAGGATAAAGCCCCTGCATTTTTCTGATTGTTCAATATGACAATGCATGGATATGAAAATTATCAAAAGGCATTGACGGTGATGAATTGCCTAGATACCAATTTATAAAACCTAGTTTTGCCCCATCTAGAGGGTGATAGCTGGTCATATGCAGAGGACAAAGCAGCCATTATGAAGGAATTTGAAAGCTCAACATGCATGTTGAAGGGCAAACAAGAGTTTATGGGAATTCAATTCCATAAAGATAAATCCTTAGCAGCTTCACCAATTGTTTCTACATGAAATTTCAAATCCTGATTGGAGCAAAAGTGCTGGATGATTTTATTGCTTGGAAATCACTACAAGCGTCCTTTTGGCCCTACCTTGATTTACATCAGATGATGTCTTCTGTGTTCACAACGGAAATTACCATCTCTCAGATGGTAGACAAAATGAAAATCTTGGGAGCTAAGTTTGATGCCCTAAATAGAAGTTTCAAATTGAACCTAGTATAAAATTTGAATTTGACAAAGGGTAACGAGGGTGCTAAGGAGATGAAATACCAAACCGTTCTGGGAAATAAGCCTAAAGTCTTTAAAAAGAAAAATAAGGAGAAAGTCTGTTACCAGTATGGAGGAAAGGGACATTTCGCTGTACAGTGCAAGGAACCCAAAGATCAAATTAACGTGGTCCAAGCAAAGGAGTTTGTAATTGCAAAGGAGTCAGGAAAAGGACCCACAGCATAGGTGGGGAACAGTTTAGAGCTGCAGAGAAGCCTGTTCCTCCTGATATTATGCACGATAATATTGACATCAGTGATCTGTTCATAGATGAAGACGTGTAGGATCAGCTGTATCAAGTAGTCAATTTGGACGTGAATGCAGTAACAAGCTCTGGGGAAAGGGGATCAACCCCAAGGTAATCAAAGAAGATGATTGGACATACACCCAACAATCAGTGGACAAGCTTTGAGCTGCAGATAATCCCAAAGAACTGACTGAAGTTCAATTAGATGAGGAAAACCTGTTAATCCCCCTCAGCAAGATCAAGGAATCATTCTCTGATTTATTGGTGCAAATAATTCACATGCCTAATGTGGCTAATAATGCCGCTATACACTCAGTAAATACTATCTTACAATACTCCAAGTGTATATATAGATATACTAGTGAATCGAGTACAGGTGAGGGCAATTGATGACAGTAGAGCTCCCATTAATAAAGTCTCAACCAAGTTGGTAAAGAGGATGAAGATCTCATTTGACTTGGAACACAAGAAAGAGTATGGGACGGCTGGGCTGAATACTACCATCTCATATGGAGCTTATAGCGCTCTGCCACTTTGATTTAATTCCTTGGTGGTGTCTTCACCAGAGATAGTTTTGGCCCTTTCAAAACTATGACATTCTGATTAAGACGGAATTTCTATGAAAGTATGGAACTTATATATAATTTTTGAGGATAATATGTTGACCACATTGGGTCATACGAACCATTGGTCTATCAAAAGGATGGGGAAGCTCCACTGCTTAGGAGAAATAACTTCATCAACTTGATATACAATGATGGCATTGTCCAAATTTGATACCAACTAGTTAACAAAAACAACAAGAGATGCTGACGGAAATTCTTAGAAATTTGGGTATTCCACAGAGGATCAAGAATGCAAAGAACATACCACTGGGATCACAAATAATAGTCAACACAGGATTGACATAAGATATACCAGAGCTGCTGTAAGGGGAGGTCAGAAGCCCCTGGAATAAGTCCAGAGTAGAGACTTGGTTGGCTCCTGGAATAATAATGCCAGGCCATGGAGAAATTTGAGTTCTCCTGTCAAATTTAAGCAAAAAACCGATGAATATTGAGAGAAATTAGATTGTTGAATTTGTTCACCTAATCTTAATAGCTGAAACTGAAGAATTCCATGTTTTTGGGACCCTCAATGAAATGAGATTACCAGCTGGGGTAACTGAGAGTATCAATCTATTGGTCATTGAGAGCTAATCTCTGATCTGATGGAAGTACAGAAAGTGGAGGTGCTCATATTATTTGAAAAATATTGGGAAGTATTTGCCCAGGATGACCATGATTTGGGATGCGCAAGTGATATGATACACAAGGTCAATACCATGGAAAATTTGCTAATCAGGATGAGACTGATTCGATGTCAAAGGTGGCTGAAGTGGTAGTGGAGGAAGAAATCAGCAAACTAGTGAAGCATGGGCCTCTAGTTTTATTGTTGAGCCCCTGGGCAAGTCTGATTTTTATCGTGAAGAAGAAGGATGGCTCTAATTGGGTGGTGAATGATTATCAGAAGCTGAATAAGATTACAAAGAAGGACTTGTACCCACTACCAAGAATCAATGATGCGCTAGATCAATTGGTAGAAGTGAAGTATTTCTCCATGATGGATCTAATATTAGGATATTGGCAAATTGATTTGCCAAGAGAAGACCAAGGTAAATGAGTGATTATCATCGCGCAGGGGCTATTTTAACTGACAAGAATGTCCCAGGGTCTGTGAAATGCGTCTGTGACGTTCCAGAGGGCCATGGATGCTTTACTAAATTACTTGAAGTTGTCATGCATCCTGGTGTACTTGGACGATATAAATGTGTTCAGTAGGACTTTTACTGACCATTTGTACCACTTAGAGGAAGTGTTTAAGAGACTATCCGTGGCCAACAACAAAGATTAAGATAAAGAAGTGTCACTTATTCAAGAAAGAGTTGAAATATCCGGGATTTGTAATCAACTCTAGTGGAATGCAGCTGCAAGCCCAGAAGATCAAAGCCATAGAGCAGATAGATTTTCAAAAAGTGTCTGAGAAATCCAAGTGTTCCTTAGAGTGGTCAGATACTATAGAAGATTTATTCAAGAATTTTCCAGGATTGCCAAACCTTTATTCCATCTGTTGAAGGATCTAAAGAAATTATTTGTTTGGAATGAAGAAGAACAGAAATCCTTCAATGAGTTACACCATTACTTGATAAATTTTCCAATTTTGAAATATCTGAATTTTGATCAAGAATTTACTATACAAACTAATGCTTCATTGACAGCAATTGGTGCCATATTGAGGCATGTAGATGAACTTGGGGACAAACATCCGATGGCATATATGAGCTGGACACTCTCAGCTGCTGAGAGGAACTACAACGTATCTGAGCATGAATGTCTTGCAGCAAAGCAGACAGCTTAATGTGGTTACCAATGGTCCAGATGGTATATCAGCAGGTGAATGAGCTTGTGGGATCTGCCAACGGATGCCACAAATATTTCTCAAAATATATAAAACTTACTTTTAAAATAAAAAATAAAAGTAATAATAAACGCTTTTTTTAAAGTTTTTTTATCTTTTTATTATTTGTGTGGGGCAAGCCAGAAAAAGATCCCCTATTCAATACTAGTATTTCATATTTAAACTAGTTCAATATTGGGGCCATGGGAATTTAGGGCTATAGTGTTGAAAAGCTTAGTCATCCAAATTAGGAAAGATAGGCTTCAGCCTATCAGAATGAGGGAAAATATTCTGGGGTAAAACAAACCCATGTGGTAATGATTTGATAAATTGCACCCAATCACCGGTGGGTAAAATCTTCACACCTTGGGGGACCTCCACCACGCCTACAAAAGGGGGGGGGTCCCCGCTTAGGAAGTGGTATGGAACGGGATGCAGCTGAGGGGGAACCATGTGGTGGACGCCCCAAATTTGGCTGAGGAGTTGGAGCAATCCAACTATCAGTTTTTACCTTAATACGCTGATTTTGATTATAAAACATGTTTTCCCAATGGGTAGGGTTCCACCTAGAATCCGTCAGGGTCTTTTGGCTGATGGTACTCATATCCTCATTAACCATAGTATTGTTAGAAGATCAGACATGTAATTGGCTGATTGTAGTAGTGAATTTAGGGGCATTTTTACCTCCAACATTCTTTTTTAAAAGTCGAGAAGGAGAATGTCTGACATTGCCCCCAAGAATGTTGGGGGAGTGTAGGGCTGTAGGAAGCGGCCATGTACCCAGTTTATGGTAACTCCTGTAGCCAAAGACTTGATAGAATACTCATTTCCTCTCTTATATGTGATGGTAAATGGCCCCTCCCAGATTGATCCAAGTTTGCCATTTTGAGGAGTTATGCAATTGTGGTAATATAAGACCATATCCGACACTTGGAATGAAGGTAGGGGAGCCCAAAGCTCATTGGCAGCTTGGCCTTCTTTAGTGACCGTTTTGGCTAGGTTGGTCATAGCCTCTGATTGAAGCTGAATGATGCGGTTAGCTAACCTTCGCATGGCTTTCTCAGGCTCCTCTCCACTAGAGAAGACATCCTTAGCTAGAAGGGCAGGTATGCCTGGTTCCCTGCCATACAAAACTCAGAAAGGGGACATTTTCAGAATCTGGTGATAGCTAATTTGGTAAGCCATAAGAGCACTAGGGAGATAATGATCCCAATGAAGGGGATCAAATGAGGCCATTTTCTGTAAGATGGAAACCAAAGTGCCATTTGCTCGCTCCACCGTACCATTGGTTGATGGGTTATATGGAGCTGAGAATAGTTGCTGGGCTCCCATGGAGGTAGCCAAGATTTTGACTACTCTGGAGGTGAAGTTTTTTCCATTGTCGCAGAGTAGTACTTGAGGGCACCCATGTTGAGTGAAAATATTTTGATGGAGAAAGGTGGCAGTGGCCTTAGCAGTTTGGGCCAGAAGCGCCACAGCTTCAACCCACTTCGTGAAGTGGTCAATACCTACCAAGATATATCTGTTTCCACCTGTGGTCTGAGGAAGCGGCCCTACTACGTCCAAGCTTATGGTATGGAATGGCTGTTGCGGGGTAGTTGGCTGATATTGGTATCTAGTCTTGAACTGAGACTGCTTCTTACATGTAAGGTAAGCATCCAAGACTTCAATGATGGCTTCTATGATTCCTCCCAAAAATACCAATCCTTAACCCACTCATAGGTTTTCTTTGCTCCTCCATGGCCTAAGGTTGAATGAGCTTCCAGGATAACAGGTACACATTCTGAGGGCCATAGGTAAGGCAACCACTTCACCCCTACTTGTTTATACAACTTCCCATTTTCTACTTTAGTGTTATGGGAGTGCCAGGCCAACATCCTCTGTACGGGCTCATCCTCATCCTCCCAGTCATTTGGGGTCATTAAAAGATCATACAGCTACTCCGCTTCACTGTTATCTAAGTGGAGGATGGGCAGCCAAGTTAACCCATCAACATTCATGTGACAGGTTCCAGTGCGGTGTTCAATCTTCATGTCATAATGCTGGAGCTTTAGAGCCCAGCGAGCTAACCACCCCATAGGGTCCTTCATGTTTTGCAACCATTTTAAAGATGAATGGTCCATAATCACAGTGAAAGAGGTCCCATACAAGAAAGGGCGGTAATGCTTCACTGCTAGTAGAATGGCAAGACACTCCTTCTCAGTAACACTATAATTGTGTTCTGCCTTTGATAGCATCTTATTAAAATATGAGACAGGATGATCTACCCCTTTTTCATCCAGTTGGGCTAGGATGGCCCCAACGGCGTAGTCTGAGGCGTCTGTAAACAAAATAAACAGTTTTCCATAATCAGGATGCCTTAGGATAGGCCGTTTTTGTAGCAGCAGCTTCATTGTTTTAAAAGCAGCCTTCTGTTCAGTGCCCCATTGAAAAGGGATATTCTTCTTCAGTAAACGAACAAGGGGCTTGCTGAGTTGGGCAAACTTAGGGATGAACTGATGGTAATACCCCATCATCCCTAGAAATACCTGTATATCCATAGATTTTGGGGGGGAGGCATTCTGGCAATCGCTTCAACCTTATCTTGTATGGGTTGGATACCCTCTTGAGAAATGGAATGTCCAAGGAAGTCTAATTTCTTTTGGAAAAAGGTACACTTCGAAGGTTTTAACTTGATATTTGAGTTTTGTAAGCGTTGGAACACCTCCTTCAGGTGATCAAGGTGTTCGTTAAAGGACTCTGAGAATACAGTAATGTCATCAAGATAGATGATGATGCAGGTTAACTTAAGATCCTGCAAAATGTGATCCATTGCACGCTGGAAAGAGGCAGGTGCGTTGCACAACCCTTGGGGTAATTGCGTGGGTTGGAAAAGACCTTCACTGCATATCAAAGCGCATTTCTCCTGGTCTTGGGGAGAAAGATCCATTTGCCAATAGCCACTAGCCAAGTACATGGCGGAGAAAAAGTTTGAGCCTGAAAGCTGGGCCAGGGCGTCATCAATGCGTGGGATAGGATAGCTATCCTTTTTCATAAGATTGTTTAACCTGCAATAGTCCATAACTATCCGATGACCTCCGTTTTTCTTCTTAATTAGCAAAAGGGGAGAGGACCAAGGGCTTTGTGAAGGAACTAATAACCCCGCATCTAATAACTGCGTGAGTTCCTTCCTCATTTGTTGCTCCTACACCTTTGACTTGTGGTAAGGTTTTGACCTAATGGGATGGGCATCACCCACATCGATGGAGTGGCACCAGCCCTTCATGTGGCCATAATCATTGTCCAACTTTGAGAATATATCACTATACTCATCCAGGAGAGTATGCACTTTCTCCAACTCATCTGAGGTCAACTCATCTGAGATATGGATGTTTGGTAAGGTACATACCAGGTTATCTGCGGGCAGGCCTAAATCTGCCATTGAGCCAATGGAGTGGTTTTGTTCAACTTCCTCCACAGGGAGTAAAAACCCTCGGCCCACCTCCTGGTGCTTTCTTACAATTATGTCCTTTTTGGTGATGTTTCCCAACAGTAGAGTAATAGGCCTCTGATAGGTTGGATCTAAAATGCCAGGCATTGCCTGAGGCTCAAAAGGGCTAACACCCTCAATGCTTAAGAGGTGTAGTAAGCAGTGGCGAGGAATTTTTGAGAGTGATTTTTGTGTCTACCACCTGTTGTTCACCCGGATTAATCACCACCTCATCAGCTGCATAAAATGGAATACCTTTGATAGCATCCACTGAATCAGGCAATTTCTTTGTATTTCGCCCAGAGGTGGTATAATGTAAAGGTAAAGCGGAAAGTGGGTACTCAACCATGCAAGTGTATTCCTTCTTGCTGGGTTCTTTATTGGAAAGAACTGAGGGGACTTCATAATTGAGCAATGACAGGAACCTCTGCTTCATATTGATAATAACTTCATATTCAATCATAAACTGAGTACCTATGAGCATATCATAGGCGTTGTTATCCAAAGCCACTGCAGGGGCTGATAGAATAAGCTTCCCAATATGAATGGGAAGGGATGAGTAAGCGCCAAGTGCGCGGGTGTTGTTGGGACTGGCGGTTCCAAATTCCTGGTTGTACTCCAAGTCTGGTGCAAGTTTGATCTTTTTCATCAACTTGGAGGAGATTACGTTCACCGGGGAGCCTGTATCTAGGATGGCCATCACCCAAACTTTTTGGATAACCACTTTGACCTTTGTAAGTATCCCCCCAAAATTGGGCGATAGCACTAAGACCTCCTTGAGATGAAAAGTGGAGGTTAATTTGCGCGCAGTCTCAGGGTAATTTTCCAGGATGGACTGCATGGTACAGCAATGCTGGAGAGGGTAATAAGGTTAGACAAGACCTCATCTGCATCACTGGCAGTGTCAATAATAGACAGCTCCCATAGAACTTGGTGGAGATACATCTCTTCAGGTATGGTGTCCTCATCTACTCCTCCAGCGTTCAAGCAATTGGGGACTTCCACTTCAGTGGGTACTCCTATGACGAAATAGCCAACCTCATCTGTACCCCCTCAGAATCATCCCCAGGGGTATTGGTAACATGAGGTATTGGCATAAGTTGTTTAAATGAGTCAAACACATGAGATTCGTCAGCAATAGGTGTGCCTCTCCCTACACTGACATTTCTTTTCCCTGCTCCTGTTCCTCCACTTCAGCTTTTCTTTTTCCAGCACACAGCCTCCTTGTGTCCAAACTTGTAGCAGTATTTTCACCAAGGGCGTTCAGGATGTTTTGCTTTGGGTTTTTGCTCCTCAGGGCCCATTATCTGAAGAGGCTCCTTCTTGTCTTCAATAGCCAGGACCCGAGGCTTGAGCTTTGGACCCTCAATGGCTAAAACGAGGGTGGAATACTGCTCCGCGAGAAACTTCAGGCTTATGGAAGTCAGTGACATCTAGTAACGCCTCCTTGATATCTTGAATGGTACAGAAATAGCATTTAACTGAGGTGATGTGCATCGCCAAAAGAGGGTGAGATGCCACTCCAGTCAAAACAGGGCTACAGCGTCATCCAAGGTCAACATCTTTGAAGTTAACAACGTCTGTGCTTCCATATAGAATCATTCCACAAAGGCGACCACTGACTCCTCTTTTTGGATACTCATACGCATAAAGGCTTGCTTTTTCATGCTTAAAGCCTGTTTTGAGCCAAACATGTTTATGAGGGCCTCTTTAACCTCAGACCAGGTGCTAAGAGCATCCATATGTGGGACCATCACCTCCTGTGCCATGTGGCCCAAACAGGAAAGAATATGTTTGGCCTTCTGATGATCAGTCACCCCTTCCATTGCCACTTTGTAAACATATAAAAACGAAGCAATGCTGCCCTCGCCAGGGATAAATTTGTCTTTGAACGTCGGTTTGAATGAACTGAAGTCACCCCCAGTAAGGGTATGAATAGCTGGAGCTTCTGTTTCTGGGGTTTCAGAATGATAGTTTAACTGGTCAAAGGTGCGCAAAAGGTGATCAAACTGGTCTTGCATGACTTTGAGCCAGGTTTTCATTTTGGAGAGGGCTTCTTGGGGCCCAGATTCACATAGTCTCAGTTGAGCTTCAATCCCCAGTTTGTGAGTTTCAAGATCTTCCACTCGGCTCTCCAAAGCATTGACTTGGAAGCGGAGTTGTGACATCAGCAAGCTTAGGGTTATTTGAGCAGCTTCCACGGCTTCCACGCGTTTCTTCAGCTCTTCTTTCATTGGTTTACACCCTTCATCGTCATGAGGGTGTGAGCTTGAGCCTTGTGGTCCATCCTTGATCTGCTCATACTTCCGCTTGACCTGTGTTATTTGACTAAATACTTCCTTCAACAGCACAGGGCTTTCCAGCGAAGCTTTTATCACTTTCACTTTAGTTTCACATTCATTAGCCGACGCGCCAAATATTTGGTATTTTCAAACTAGCTTTGAGAGCTAGCTCCTTTTCTAGCTGAACAACCTTGGCTGAAAGGGTGGAGGTGGCGCTAGATGAATCAAGCAGCAGACAGCATTTGAGCTCATCAACACGTGAAAAGGTCTGGGTTAACTGTCATTACACCACAGCCACATGATGTTCATATTCAACTTGAGGGGCGGAGACAGTGGCAAAGGTCCCGGTGCATTTGCTCATTGTGCTTTTCAAGTTCTTTAGCAAACTCCTCCAGCAACGAGTGAGTGAAAACGGTGGAAGCGTTCAGTTCACCCTAAAGATCTTCATGGCCTCCTCAACATACTTTACAATCTCAGTGTCCATGGTAGCAAGTCAATCATGCAGCTGAATGATGAAGTTGCAATTAGCTTCCACACCAGATCTGACTGCTCCAAGGTGTTTGGAGGTCAGTTGGTACAGCTTATCATAGGATAAATTCAGAGCTGCATGAGTATCTAGGTGTCAATTTAGATCTTTGTGATGGCCAGCTAAGAGATGCATCATATGGACCAAGGCGGGGTGAGCAAACTTGAGTACATAGGTGGTCAAATTTGTGAGCTGACTATAGGTCTCCAGGAGGACACTACTCTCATAGAGAAACAAGTGGCGTTCCTCTACCAACGATGCTTGTTCGCGGGATGCAATGTTGCCAGGGTTAAGGATGCCATTGGTAAGGTCTCTCACAGCTTCAGTGGCTGGCCAGGTGATGCGGCGAGATTCAGGTATTAATATGCGCTCAAATCGTTCTTCTCCAAACATCAAAGTGGTAGGGCTGTCCATCTGATCATGATCTTCAACTCCTTCTCCATTTTGCACCCAGTGGGTGACACTCTCCATTGCTTTAATACTTTATCAAAGTATACAGGGTGAGCCCTGTAGTGAGCACCAGTTTGTGGGATCCGCCAACATATGCCACAAATATTTCTCAATATATATAAAACTTACTTTTAAAATAAAAAATAAAAGTAATAATAAACGCTTTTTTTAAAGTTTTTTATCTTTTTATTATTTGTGTGGGGCAAGCCAGAAAAAGATCCCCTATTCAATACTAGTATTTCATATTTAAACTAGTTCAAATATTGGGGCCATGGGAATTTAGGGCTATAGTGTTGAAAAGCTTAGTCATCTGAATTAGGAAAGATAGGCTTTGGCCTATCAGAATGAGGGAAAATATTCTGGGGTAAAACAAACCCATGTGGTAATGATTTGATAAATTGCACCCAATCACCGGTGGGTAAAATCTTCACACCTTGGGGGACCTCCACCACGCCTACTAAGGGGGGGTCCCCGCTTAGGAAGTGGTATGGAACGGGATGCAGCTGAGGGGGAACCATGTGGTGGCCGCCCCAAATTTGGCTGAGGAGTTGGAGCAATCCAACTATCAGTTTTTACCTTAATACGCTGATTTTGATTATAAAACATGTTTTCCCAATGGGTAGGGTTCCACCTAGAATCCGTCAGGGTCTTTTGGCCGATGGTACTCATATCCTCATTAACCATAGTATTGTTAGAAGATTAAACATGTAATTAGCTGATTGTAGTAGTTAATTTAGGAACATTTTTACCTCCAACATTCTTTTTTGAAAATCAAGAAGGAGAATGTCTGACAGAGCTATTCCAGAGAATGTTCAGTGGAGAAATCTAAAAAAGCACAAGGAATCTAAGATGCACTTTGAAAAGCAATGGAACACACTGAAACCATGGATGGACAAGTTTTTATGATGATCAATGGGAAGCAGTTACTATTCCCAAAGCTGTTGAAAAGAGCAGCTATTGCTCAAGATGCTCATAAGGTTGTCAGGCATGGAGGCCTGAGAAAAACAACTGACCATATTTGCCAGTAATACTACTGGGAGTCAATCAACTATGATGTTGTGGACTATCTGGCTTTCTGTGTTGATTGCCAGTTGCACAAGCCGCATAAGAATACTGCTGGATACTGATTGGTCTGACCTGGATTTGCTTGGCATATGGTGTCAACCAACATGATGGTCTGCTGACAATGAGCACAGGGGAGTCAAGTACATAATAGTTGCATTTGATCATCTGATGAGATGGGTTAAGACAAAGGACCTGGCAAAAGTAGTAACTACCTGTACGGTGAAGTTCATCCTATATCAAGTAGCTACTGACATAGATGACCGCAGGTCCTACTGAGTGACAATGAGACAAATTTCATGTCTCATGTGATCCCATGATTAAATGAAATAATAAGGACCTTAGGAGTTGTGTCTGTACCTTATCAGCCAGAGATGACAGACTGGTGGAGCAAGTTAATAGGTTTGCTGGCCACAATGCTGAGGAAGCTGGTCACAGGAAGAATTTCCATGTGGGGAATATACCTGAGTTTGGTGACGTTCACCTACAATATTAGTTATCATACACGGATGGGAAAAACGCTGTTTGAGTTGCTATATGGGAGGAAGGCCGCGTTGCCGCCAATTTTATATTTGGTGGTGGAACCAACATTGGGGATGGGTGCTGAAAAGTACCTGAACTGATTGACAAATATTCTGATTGAAATGCAATCACAAGCATTCTATATGACTTTGAAGAAAAGGATTCAAGTGAAAATAATGGATGATAAGAACTTAATGGTATTATCAGAATACTGTATAGGCGAAAGAGTTTCCTATTGTGATACACATGGTTTCAGGGGAAGAAACAAACTGGATGCATCATGGTTAAGTCCATTTAAAATTATTGCCAAGATGGTGATGGACGCCTATTCCATCAAGAACCTCTTGGTTGATAGGATAGTAAATCAAGTTCATGCTAAGTATTCAAAGCGATGAAATGAGGAAAAAATAATAAAAAAAGAGTTCCCAAAGGACTGCTGAACCATTAAGTTGGTTCTGTCCTAATGATTTGGTTAAGTCTGAAAAAAGGGCTACTGAATAAACTAGATGATTAAGTATTAAAAAAGTAAGACCTCTGAACCATAATCAACTGGTAGGTCTAATTATACCTAGGATCCAGTTTGGGGGAATAAAATAAAAGATGGACCGCTAAACTGAAAAAAGGTTAAATCCCATGGAAAAAAAAAAAAAAATACAAGCTTGATAAAAATATGGAAAAAAGATGATTAAACGATGTCACAGAAATAAAGTATATTTATATAATTTTTATTTCTATTGGGTATCCTTGATCAGGGATTCTCCACCTATGTTGCCTCTTGGGGGAGGGAGGATGGATTGCAGTAGGAGCAAATAACCCTTTGAAATCTATGTGAGATCAGTCACTAGCAAGGGCTAGACCTAAGTAAATCAAGTTTGTTGAGCAGATGCAGATCCCTGTGAGAAAGTGACTAGGGGAAAAAAATTGTAATGTTGGAAGATTCCAAACATGATACCCCAGAGCGGGGAGGGAAGCAACTGTACAAGAAGAGGCAGTCTGAAAATAACCACAATTAATCCTGATATGGCACCATAGATGGAATATTTATCTTGAGTGCTTGCCAATAGGCTTTGTCAAGAACACCGGACATATGGGCCAGCAAAGAGCAAGGGATATTAGACAGGGGTTGCCAAATCATGCCCCCTACCAAAGCCATCAGTGGAAGATACTGATGGGACGTTCCAGAAACAAGATAGTCATGCATGGAGTGAATGGCAACCTGCAAGCAATGACTATGAGCTTCTTGGAAGCTGAAGAAGAATGAGTGATAGAAGCTGGGAGAGTCTGGAAGCTTCATGGCCCAACTTCAAAGAACTTGGCTGGAAAAGCAAAGATCATAGGCTGCAGTATCACAATCTAGGATGTTTTCAAGATCAGAAGAATTCAGAGCTATATCCAAAGCCTCAGGGACTTGGGCCCTTAATTCTGCATATGGGGGCTCAAAATTTATGCTGTTGCCAATGGTTAGTTTGGTGGCCAAGACAGCTGGCTTATAATATTGACTGAGTCAGAAGAGAAACTCTGGAAACAAATCTGATCTGGTAAGGAACAATTGAGAGAAAAGAGCATTGCTTCAGGAGGTTTGATGATGATGGTAGGAGCATCTGCAAAGGGAGCTGAATCCACTAGAGTTCTGAATTCTAACTCAGGAATTGATAACAGAGAAGGATTGGTCTGAGAAAGTTTGAGATAATTGTTAACTTGGTTTCAGTGGGGTTTGTTACTGTTTCCAGTAATTTCTTGGAAGGACTGGCTACTGGTACTTGACTAGGAGTATGAGTTCTGGAAGGACCATATAAATGGTTCTGGCGTGCAGATTGACTCATCCGCTGGAAGAGCCAAAGGTCTTGATCTGACAAGCTATTGAGCAGCTGTTGGTACTGCGACTCAGAATTTGACATATGTGCTGGATGAGAGAAGGGATGTTGGACTTATATGATAGTTGACATTATGTACTCTGAAATCAGTTTAAGCTCTAATTTCAGAGAAATTAAATTTCAAAATTAATGGGATAAGCTCTCCAGAGAAGAATTAATAATGATATGAGCCAATAAGTTACTAAGATAAAATAACAATGGTGAACATAAATGAGCATTCTTAATTGCACCATGAAACAAACATCAATGGCAAGAATCTCCTGTTGAGGAAAAGGAGAAGATCAAAAAATTGAGGATGCTGGACCAAGAATCCAGAATATGACAGCAAGTTATATGCCATGACAGGGGGAAAATGAATCCTGGGATTGATATTGTCACAAGTAAATTGATCAGCCTGGCACAACAGTAGGTCATGAGAACTGCGCTCTGAGTAGGTGGTAGCAAGGAGGAAGAGGAAGAGAGCCGCATGCCAAAGGTCATCCTGAGCAGCGTTGAGTACTGATTGATTGTACTCCACTTGAATAAATGAAGTATTTAACTGAGTGTCTGAAGTGGTGTTCTCCTGCCCTGATGCTTTTCTCTCTGGAAATCTAGTCAAGAGGGGAAATGTGTTGGGATTTAAGCCCATATTCCCAGATGACTAGATTACCAGGGATCTCTGGGAATAATTCCCTAATGCGAAATAAATTGGATATTGGTTGACCCTAATTTCAGGATAATAATGTTTTGGTGATTTTAGGTTAATTGCCTAGGTCAGATTAATTGAAGATCAATCTGGATGCATGCTCAAGATTTTTTTGGGAAGAGTTTCCAATGAGATAAAGCATCTAATGGTTGAAAAATGATTAAAATCAGGTATAACAATTGGCAACAATCAGGTTTCATCATTAACAATTGGGAATTTTAGGATCAAGTTGCGAGGTGAGTGATGCTGCCTGTAACTAGCAAATCGATCATTTGGTTTGCCACCTGCCTTGATGGGTAACAGGTTCCATTAACTAAGCATGTCACTTGCCAATTATGATAGATTCACTTGGAACAAGTAGAAAACGTTAGGGATACGTTTTCTGACTCTTTCCACTTTAGGTCTCAAGGATGTCCATTGACAGAATCCTAGCCAAGATGGGGAAGACTATCGCTGCTGAGATGAGGATGGGTAATTCAATGGCAACGGCTGCCATTTCATTGAGGAAGTTCCAACCAAGGTTTGGGCGCTGAATTCCCCATACTATAAATTCCCTAAAAAATTACTAATAAAAGGTAGTGAATTAAGTAATTAAAGGAAGTAATCTCCAGAGTAATATCTTAGTATACTTTATCAGATCCCATTTTGAGATCTATTTTCTCAAGGAAGATTATTGCTGTGTGCTTTAATTGGGACACTTTTTAGGATAAAGAGTAAGGATCTGAGCTGGGATCCAGAGAAGAAGCTGAATTAAATTGGGGATTGCTGTCAACTGTATGTCATAGAGAGAAACTGTAAACAGGGATCTGAGCATAGATTGAGTTATCCAGTACCAGGGAATAAATCCTATTCAGGACATCATAATTACTTTGAGAGGAATTACTGGATTAGCGTTGGACCAAATTCTAGTACTTCAATTCAACTACAGATAATAGTCTCCATACTATTACAACAATTATATTTCACTATTAAAAACATGGAGAATTGCACAACAACTGAACCTGTTCAGTTAATACATATATAGGGGTTATTGGCCGAGAATAATGAATAAACCTATAAATTTTAACACCAGGTCACAAGGGCTAAACCACCTGTTTTGTAAAAGCACACAGCCAATGAATGATCCAAAGCTGTTGAAGTTAAAGCATCCACCTCCACGGAGCTAACCCACAACCTCTCATCTAGTTAACTCTAGTCTGAAACCTGTCTCCATGTAGCAAAACAAACCTCCTACTTTGAAAGAGAAAATCGAGCTGTTACAATTTCAACGCCTACCCCAAAAGTTAATAAGGTAGAGGAGCAACCCCATGACCTATTATTACATAAGGGAAACCCTGAACTTACCTCACTCCCAATGGGCTCCCTAACATGCATTAATGACCCCTCTGATGACAAATCTGAAGGGGTTGGCAAAGATATGAGACATTATGTTTTATGAGCCCCAGGTGAAGTGGAGGTACCTGACTGATTGAACTCAGAGAGAGTATTGTACTAATATCCCCCATTAAACTTATCTCTGGCAAGCGTTGAGGGGTCTTGAATTTATTGATACCACAATTAACGCTGACCAGCTCATTGGCACATTTATCAAATCTACCCAGTGTGTTCATACCCTGCAGTCAATCCAAGAAAGATACCCTGAAACTGCCAAATGACTTGCCTCTAATCTCCATCTAAAAGAGGTTCTCGCTCTTTCCCCCAACTTGGGTGGGACTTTGACTAAAGTTGAGGTCATTGTTAATGGAGTGCAGGTTAGGTTTATCCTCAACACTGGGTCCCATGTGAATGCTGTGTCATCCAAACTGATGGAAAAAAATCAAGCTGGCCCCTGACCTTGACTATACACAAGAGTTTGGAACTAAGGGGACAAACAACACTTGCGCTATTCAAGCCTATTCTTCTCTTCCTATTTTTTGGGAAGCTCATTTTGTCAGCTCCAGTGGTGACCTTGGCCAACAATACCTATTATCTACTCATTAGTACCCAATTCATGCTTGAATTTGAAGGGGTTATTAACTTGAAGCAGGGTTATCTCTCCTTGCTTAACTATGAGGTTCCTCTGATTCTAAATAACTATGAGCTTAATAAAAAACTTTATACCTGCACAGTTGAGTATCCTCTTCAACATTAACATTACACTGCACAGCAGTGGGGCGGAATAATAAGCTGCTGCCTGAATCAGTGGACGCCCTAGAGGGTATACCTTTCTATGTTTCCAAAGAAGTAGTAATCAAGGTGGGTGAACAAATGGTATTTGACACAAAGATTACCCTTCAAATCCCCTACAACTGATTATTGCATTTAGCCAGCATTGAGGGTATCAGTCCTTTAAAATCCAGAGCATTGCCTGGCGTATTGGACCCAGATTATCAGAGACCCGTTAATCTTATGCTAGATAATTAACCCAAAGGACATGATCGTAAATAAGCACCAGGTAATTGGAAGAGGCCAGCTGATACCCATTGAGGACATCAATTAAGTCCATTGTAGTGGGTCTATGGTAAAGTGGACTTACCCACTGACAGTCAATATGTACTTTGCCTACTGTCTATACCTCTGAGGAACAAAACCAGAGGAGCTTAATAAAGTTCAAAGTTTATTGGAGTCCTATAGCGATATCTTCTCCAAATCTGATAAGGACTACGGACATATAAAAGTTCTGATGCATATCATTGACGTTGGGGATGCTCATCCCATCCACTCCAAACCCTACCGTAAATCAAAAGCTATGAGCTACAGATGAGGACGGAGCTCAAACAGCTGTTGGATGCTGGGTTGCTGGTGCCGTCCCAAAGCCCTTGGTCATCCCAGCTTCTACTGATAAAGAAGAAAAATGGAGGTCATCAGGTTGTTATGGACTACCATAAGCTGAACAACCTCAATAAGAAGGATGGCTAGCCTATCCCTCATATTGATGACGTGTTGTCACAACTCACTGGGTCCAAGTTCTTTTCTGCCATGGACTTGGCTAGTGGGTATTGGCAGATGGATCTTTCTCCACAGGATCAGAAGAGGTGCGCCCTTATCTGTAGCAAGGGCCTATTTCTACCCACTTGGTTACCCCAGAGGTTATGCAATGCGCCAGCCACTTTTCAGCGGGTGATGGATCATATTCTTCAGGATCTCAAGATGAGCTATGTATTGTTTATCTCAATGACATCACAGTATTCTTAAGACTCTTAATGACCACCTTACACATCTAAAGGAAGTGTTCCAATGCTTGCGGGCATCTAACATCAAGCTGAAGCCCTCCAAATGTACTTTCTTCTAAAAATTAAATTTCCATGGGCACACTATCTCTCAAGATGGGATTCTCCCCCTTCAAGATAAGGTGGAAGCAATATTTAAAATGCCTGCACCCAAAACTTCCGCAACATACAGATATTCTTGAGCATGATGGGGTATTATCATCAATTCATCCCCAAATTAGCCCAGTTTAGTGAGCCCCTTGCACATCTTCTGGCTAAGAACACCCCCTTTCAGTGGGGTGCTGAACAAAATGCCGCATTTGAGACCATGAAGGAGCTATTGCAAAAAGACCAATACTCCACCACTTTGACTATGGAAGGCACTTCATGTTGTTCAAAGACGCCTCCAAATACGCCATTGGAGCTATCTTGGCTCATCTGGATGAAAATGGGGTCAATCATCCTGTGTCTTATTTCAGTAAGTTGTATTAGAAACTGAGCGCAACTACAGCGTCACTCAAAAAGGGGTGCCTTGCCGTCTTACTTTCAATCAAATACTATTGTCCTTTCCTATATGGGACTTCATTTAAAGTGATTACTGGCCATGATTCCTTGGTGGTTGCAGAACATAAAGGACCCCACTGGGTGGTGGTTCTCTGGGCTCTTAAGCTCCAGCACTATGATATGACAATTGAGAATCAGGCAGGGTTCGCCATATGGATGTTGATGGGTTGATGCAGCTGCCTGTCCTTCACTTTGACAATAGTGAAGCTGAAAAGTTGCACGACCTCCTAATGACTTCTGACTCATGGGCTGATGAAAATGAACCAGTACAAAGATGCTGGCATGACACTCTTGCAACATAAAGTTGGAGAGCGGGTAATTGTAATAAAAAATAGGAGAAAACTGGTTGACCTATCTCCGGCCATCAGAGCGAGTACCTATCATCTTGGAATTTCACACTATCATGGGGCATGGTGGACTACACAAAACTTATGAGTGGGTAAAAAATCGGTATTACTGGGAGGGCATCATGGAAACCATAACTGAAGACTTGGATGCCTGCTTGACCTGTAAAAAACATTCTGGCATCAAGACCTGATATCAATTGTAACCTACGACGCCCCAACAACCTTACACACCATAAGCTTGGATGGGTAGGTCCTCTCCCTCAGACTACTGGGGAAATCGTTATATCTTGGATGGAAATGACCATTTACCAAATGGGTTAAAGCTGTTGCTCTTCCCACTCAGACTGCAAAAGCCACTGCCACCTTCTTCCATCAACATATCTTCATACAGCATAGTTGCCCCCAGGTCCTCCTATGTGACAATGGAAAAATTTTACCTCACAAGTGGTGAAGCTCCTTTCACCTCCATGGGAGCTCAACAACTATTCTCGGCCCCTTATAACCCATCCAAAAATGGTGTTGTAAGAAGAGTTAATGGAATCCTGGTCTAAATACTCCGCAAAAAGGCCTCATCTGACTTTTTCTTGAGATATTTGCTTTCATAGTGCCCTCATGGCTTACCATATTTGCTACCTTTGCATCCTCAAGATGTACCATTTCTGTGTGTTATATGGGTGAGAACCTGGGTTGGCAATTTTATTAGCCAAAAATATTTTCTCTGACAGGAATGATCCTGAGAAAGCCATGAGAAAGTTGGCACAAAACATTATCCAATTACAATCAGAGACTATGAATAATTTAGCAAAGATGGTCAACAAAGAATGCCAAGCTGCAAATGAGCTCTGGGCCCCTCTTCCTTCCTTTCAAGTATCTGAATTGGTACTGTATTATCACAACCAAATCACCTTAAGAAGTGAGAAGCTTGGTTCCATTGGGGAAGGACCCTTTGTAGTCACATTTAAGCGAGGAAATGAATACACCATAAAATTTTTTTCTTTGGAGTAACCATAAACTGGATCCATGGCTGGTTTTTGCGCCTTTATTCACCTCCTAACACTCTTGAAGGGGGTAATGTAGGACAATTACAAGTCTGATGTATTAGTAAGAGTAATTCAGAGGTAGATAATGAAAAAATCAGCCAAAAGACCTTGGTAAATTTCTATTGGAAACCCTCAAATTGGGGTAACCTTTCTATTAATACTTGGTCAAAAACCACGAGTTAGAGCAGTTAGATTGCACCAAATCGTGGGCCAAATCTGGAAAGCCATTCTGAGGTCCCTCCCCTCTCACAGCAAATTTAGCCAAAAAAACCCCATGAAGACTGGCCCTTTTATAGGGTTGGTAGGGGACCTGAAAGATATAAATATTTTTTCATCCAATGATTGGGTAAACTTTAAAATCATTACCTCATGGGGATATACTACCTGTCATTGATTGGCCATTCCAAAAACTTTTCTTTCTCGTTGCAAACACTTTTGAAAACTATTCAATCCAAGACTGAATCTAGTTTGATAATCTCACAGAGGAGATTAATCTGCGCCCATGTCAGGGAGTATTTGGGCAAGCAAGGTAAGAGGAGCAGGGGGAAGGCCCGCGGCCTCCAACATTTGAAAACGCCCCGAGAATCTGGCGGAATAGACAAAAATCTCAAAAAACTGGCGGTCACAATTTCCCCGGAGATACTAACATGGCAAGCATGATGCAACCAGTACATCAACACGCCACACTCCCAACCACTTTCATTGGTGGAATTCAGAGTCCGTGTGTATCTGGACATCCAAAAAACAGCCTTATGGGAAAAATTTTGTGAAGATGTACACAAAATTTTCACGACTGCGGTGTACGTTGCACCTCACTCCATGTCACGTGGTTGGCTGGACCTAGGTTTTGAAAGCAAAATAGCAGCAGACAAGGCTGCAGCGGTGCGCATAGTGGTCGACCTCCCCAAAGGGCAATGGGTTGTCAAAACCAAATGCACCAGATGGACAACATCAAACCAAATTTTCCTCACGTTTGACTTTTTGCCTACTATGGTAAAACGTGACATTTTGGAACAACACCTGAAAGATGGTCTCGACATATATGGCGAGATACAATCTTTCAAAATGCTATGTTTCACGCTGATGCCACACCTGTGCACCGGCAAAGCCATCGCAGTTCTGATCCCAACTGGGGAGATCATGAAGGACCTAACCTAGATCCTGCACTCCACCTTTATTGACATCACAGGGTATACCACCCACCCATTCCAGGTAACCGTGGACAGCGCGCCCCCCATTTGCACCCACTGTGACGCATTTGGCCATAAGGCGCACACATGCCCCATCAAGGAGGGCGTCACATTCCAAGAGCACCCCTCAGTGGCCATGGCCAGTGGAGAGGCGCACTACAAACCAACCGCAAGCACCAAGGAGGCTTTCCCGTGGGGAGCACAAGGCTGCTACCTATTAGTAAAGCCCATCTCCCCACAGGAGCAGAAGAAGGCCAAGCAGGCCTGAAGGGCCGCAGCCAAGGAAGCGGCCAAGGCCACCACCGCCATCCCACACTCACAACACCAGGAGGACATGGAGACCTTTGTGGCAGAAGCAACTCAGGAATCCATCATCCAATCAGATTGGGAAGCCCATACCTAGTGGGCCACTCAATATGAGGATCTGACGGGAGATTTGATCTCACCCAATTGCTGCACCCAAGCTCCAGTTGAAACCAACTCGGGACCTATCCCAACTGAAAATTTTTTTTGACCCGCTCGATGGTGCACTGAACTCATCTGCACCACAAAAATTTCATCTGACGTCGGGAAAACAAAAAGCAAAGGCCAAAGCCAATGCGACTCTTTCCACAAAAATCAACAAAAACCCCAATAGCGTTGCTGCTAACACCTGCGCTGCTGTGAAAGCCCATGGGGACCTTGAAGAGGCTGGTGGGCCCAGGTTCCCACTCCCTCACACCTAAGGTGCGATGGGGGAAACCTTCACTCTAGGGACGTTGAATATTTCCAGACTCAAGGCCTCCCCATCCCAGGCTAGGAAACTGAGTTTTTTACAACACAATTTACCCGTGGATATCCTGGCCATCCAGGAGTCCCACTGTCCATGAGGTTCTGAGGAAGCTTGGAAAACAATGCTCCTCCCATCCTTATCCTTTTGGTCAAAGCACTGTGGGGTGCTAATTCAGAAAAATAATTTTTTCAAATTCACATCCTCAGAAACATTCCTAAATGGCCGAGTGCTCATTGTCACCTTCTCGTGGGCTGACGTTGCACACGCAATCATCAACATCTATGCCCCAAATGGTGCACATGAGCATCGGGAATTTTTCTCATCAGTCAAAATTCCTCCCGCTACCCTCTGATTCTTTCCTAGTTGGCGACATGAACTGCTGGCTAACCTCACCAACAGACCGGTGGCCTCCCTCACCCCACGCCCCACAGAGTCATGTAGAACTACGCGTTCTAAAAGCCACCCTTGGGTTAATGGATGTGCTGCCACGACATGCCCCACTGCTTGAAAACATGACATGTCCCCACATCCACAATGGCCATTTAAGGTCCATGACCTGCATCGACCTTATTCTAACGCTGGCGAAATTCCAACCCCACATCTCTCACTTCAAAACAACAAAAATGGAATTCTCTGACCACTGACTGGTCTCGATCACCTACCACTTACCCATCACAGTTGCAAAGGCCCCACATTGGTGCAAAATCCGCCCCCCTGAGCTCGCATCACCAGGATTTTCCACGTGGGTGGAAGAGGCAACTTTGGCAAAATCGTTTGTTGCACTGTTTTGTGCGGACCCCATTTCCACATGGGCAACTTTCAAAGAGGACACCATCCGCCACTATCGCCATCTCTCCTCCAGGCGCTCACGAGCCACATCTGCGGTTATCTCAAGCGCTCTGGCAGAATTTCCCACTTGGAGTCCAATATTCTAGCCACAGGATACAGCTCTGCATGGGGCCGGAAGTGGGCAGAGGCAGCCGCCCACCTCAATGAGCTTGAAAGGCAACACAAACATTGGGTTTGTGTCCAATACAGGGCCACACGCATCACTAAAGGTGACAAGTGCACCACATACTTCTTTAAAAAAAATTTCACACCACGCCAGAATGTGGCTTGCACACAGGTGCGAAGATTGAAAAATTCTATTGTGGACACACTGGCTGAAGTGGCAATCGAAATGCAAAAATATTACTCCAAGTTATATGAGCCAAACCAATTCAGCTGGCCGAAATGGTAGAATTTCTTGACTGAGCTCATATCCGCACCATTTTCTGATACCCAGAAATAATAAATTTAATTACTCCAAATGAATTATGGACTACCATTCGTGGTGCATCAAACCAAAAATGCCCAGGCCCAGATGGCATTCCATATGAGTTCTACAAAAAATATTTCAAATACATATCCCCATTGCTGCTAGCCTCACTTAACCAAAGCTTACTGGAAACGCGCCTCCTACCAGGAGGACATGAGGCCTTTACTGTCACACTCTTCAAAAAAGGGGATAAGCTTGACTTAGCTAACTGGCGCCCCATTTCTCTAACAAACACAGACACAAAAATTTTAACAAAATTCATGGCTAACCGTTTAGGGACTGTAGCATCTGCCATCATCTCCCCAGAACAATTCGGTTTCATCCACAGAAGGTCAATTTGGGATAACGTGCACTCCGTGGTTAATGCATGTCAGTCCACAGCCTCTGGGGCACTGGTATTCTTGGACCAACAAAAGGCCTATGATAGAGTAAACTGGGAATACCTAAGGGCCTGCCTCCATCAATTACGCCTACCCTCCGCTTCATAAACTGGGTAATGCTGCTCACAGAATCTGCAACAATGGCAGTGCATGACCCAGGCTTTTTAACGGAAGTAGTCCGCCCTCAAAGGGGCTTGCGACAAGGGGACCCCCTCAGACCACTCTTATACAACTTCAACCTTGATTCACTACTGCGAAATGTGAATGCCCAAATCACTGGGGTCCATGTGCCAGGCCAAACCCCAGTCAAGATGATGGCATTTGCAGATGATTGCATGGTGGGGGTGTCTGATAACAAAGATGCACGCGCGCTTGAAGCCCTCATCCAGGAATATTCCTGGGTAAGCAACGCGGCACTGAACGCCTCCAAAACCGAAATCATCCTCCTTGGTCAGTTTCAGAACTGCTGGGCCCCAGCAATTAGTTCCCAACCTGGCCCATCTGCTTGCCCACATCCACGCCTTACTAACTCAACACACACCACTCCACTGGTGCTCCCCTTCATGCCACGTCCTACCATAGGACCAGTGCGCCATCTGGGCGTGTGGATGGAGGCAGGCGGATATGCGTCAGCAGTAATGGAGTGCCATATACTGGACAACGTGACAAAGCGAATCGCCTCTCTCAGAGCCCACCCTACTACCCTCACTGGCAGGGTTGTTCTTGCCAACTCTATGCTCCTATCCAAAGTCTGGTTCGGAGCCCACGCCATCCCCTTCTCCCCAAGCTTCTTCAAATCCCTGTATGCTTTGCTGCAAGGATGGCTTTGGTCAGCCACCCTCCACCAGTATGGCTAGAGGTCATGTTTGGCCCTCATCATCAAGGTGGCATGGGCCTGCTTGACTTCAAAACCCATGCTGCCAAGATCCTGGGCACCTGGATCGCGGCCGTCACCGCTCCTACACTCCCATCCCACCACTGGTCCCATGCGGCCCACTCCAACTTCTCCTGAGCCTTGGGCCTCAACAATCCATCAAACCCCCACTCCCTGATGAAATACCTCGCATCACACACATCGGCCACAGGTCCTCATGGGACTAAAACCCACTACAAACGAATCCTAATCTCCATGCGAAGTGCAGAGTGGAGAATTCTTATTAGCAGACATACAACCCGAAGAGGCCGCCCCTCTCCTCAGTTCACACAAGAGGTACAGGGGCTACCTATCCATGATGGCGTGATCCCCATTCGACCCCATGTCCTATCCAGGGTGGACTACCTGGACATGATGGACATCCCTTATTCCACTGAGACCCAAAAGACTATCTGGAAATATGCACACCATCCCCTGTTGCAGCCTCAAAACCGCTCCCATGTGTGGCGCTGCCTGAGGCAGGTGTATCATACAGCTGAGCGCTCTAACACTTTACACTCATCCTGTATTGTGTGTGGCCAGTATGGAACGCTGTTCCACCGCCTGGAGAAGTGCCCCACCTCTAAAGTGATATGGCGCGAAGTTCGACGTCTGATTTGCCAGGATCAGACACATCTCTTTAGTCTGTCAAGAGATATGTTTGCTTTATCAATGGCCTCCCCCCTTCCACTCTCCCTCTGTGCTCTGGTGGTTGCAATCGCCATGTGGACTATCCACACGATTATCTTGGATGCCATCGCTGGCTCCGCCCCCACTCTCCCAGAAGCTGTCCACAGATTCCGGTCTCATTTGGTGGACCACTTTCAAGTGTGGATTTTTGGATACCTCCCACCGCGTCGCCAACAGCTGGTCTCCTCCTGGTTCCCAGTCTGGTTCATCAAATCAGACCCCTTCCTCCACACGTGCTCAATAGTGGCTACGGCCCCTTCACACGTTCCATCCCCCTCCCCATAAGTGGTGTTCCCGCTGTCAACAAGAGATAGCATTGCTTCTCTGGGGTGCCTCCCCTGGTACTAAGTTTGTCTTTCCTGAGTCATATTCGGAAGTGTCCGTCCCATGGTCAGCCTTCCCCACAATAAATTTAAAATGATTGGCCATTCCATAAATGCAAGGTAAGTCTCAAAAGATTTAATAGGTCAAATCCTAATATTCCCTAATTCAGACTTTACTAAGCTGTCTGAACTTTTGAGCCTTAATATCTTAAATACTATGAATCAACCTATTAAGAGAAAACTCTTTTCTTAGCCCCGCGGTTAGTAGTAAAATCATATAAAAACCAAAAAATTTTAGTTTCCCTATTATTTTTGGTTTATTATAAGTAGATGAATAACACCCTCATAATTATTCTTCCCTGCAGTAGAAAATCATGTTTCTCCTAAAAAATATTTGTTGGATTTAGATCAAAAACGCACTAGCGAGCACCTTAAAAACCTAAAATCCAATACCATCAGGGATTGATACAAGTTAATGCTTAAGTTCTTTTCAAGCAGAGTTGCTGACAAAAAAGGGAGCATCTGAAGTTAATCTTTGATTAACTATC
>JAKSZP010007127.1:0-58916 GCA_022478985.1 Massospora cicadina | reverse complement strand
CTTGCCCTTTCTCCCTATGTCTCTATAGGGTATCAGATTTTTAAGGGTGTGGAGCTGTCATCTTGCGTCCCACAATCTTGTCATATTTCACCAAGATCACATAACATGGCCAGCCCACTCCCCAACCAAATGAATCTCTAAATCAACGATTAGATGCCTTAGAGATCTTGGTAGTCCAGGAAAAAAAACTTTTGGACCCAAACTTATGGATCTTATTGGTGAAGTGTCAAAAAGACCTTTAGGTACCCTTTTTATTCCCATGGACCCGGAGGTACCATAATTGTCCTCTTAATAACTTAAGACAATGGAACAAGTCAAAGAGGATAATTTCTGCAATCTTATAATTGATGATCTCAACCACGTACACCCATTGATGAAATCACCAGATCCCACACCAGCCCCATTTTCATACGCCCATTCAGAAGCAATTCTCTCTTGGTTTCCTAACAAATCTTAATATTACACCAAGTTGCCCACAAAATTAAAAATACCGCCACTGGAGTATGTGCCATGAACAGATTTTATAAATTAAATGTGCTATTTTCTTGTTCACGTTGGACATTACAGTCAGCCAAGACGCACTGTTGTTAACACCTTAATTAACATGAGAGCTTCAGGGATTTCATCTATCTCAAGTTGGCGCAATATTTATATCTAGCAGTTACAATAGGTGCTTCTATAATGGGGCCTCTAGAATACCAAGGTCACTTTGCCCTTATGCGAGCTGTTGCAATTTTCAGCTCACAGTCATTGGTTTCATGACAGTATCTCAGCAATTGCAGACTACTCTACCCCATGATACTTGGCATAGGATGGTGGCGCCAACAGTCAGTTATGATTAACCATGATTGATTTTTTTAGAAACTTCTATCAATCCTGCAAAATTCTTCTGCATTCTACACTAACAAAGAGCGATTCTTTGGCAACCATCATAGAATACTTAACCTTGGACGCAGTGCCAATCTGATCACAATGCTCCTGATAATAAAACCCTAAAAAAAGAGTTTTAAAGTGGACAAAGGAAACTTCTTGACACACCAATCTGGGTTTTTATTGACTTCTGCTTGATAATGAATCTTTATTAGATCAATTTCCCACTTTATCTGTACACTGCCGCTGAGAATCAAGCCCTAAAATCTGGATCAGTGAGATGTTTGCTAATAAATGGTTAATTAAAACCTTGCCGTTTACATCGCCCATGGTTTTTTTCAAAATCTCAATGGCACCTTGCAGCCTTGTTGTACTATGTCCACTTAAACAACGTTACAGTGCCTGATCCATACCTGCTCCCATTGAAGGCTGCAATCTCCCAAGTGATTGCCAATCCAAAAGTGCTTTCAAGATTGGACCTAGTACATGCATTTTACAAGGTCCTAGTGAAGGAGGGTCAAGAATGGCTGACAGCTATCCAAACATGCCATGGCATATACCTGTTTAGAGATTATCCGTAATGGCTCAAACACCCCCATTTTTTCCAATGTTTATTGACCACGAGCTAGGTGACATCTGCTTTATGTGTGCGGTGGCATATGTCAACAACATCTTGGTTCACTCCCCTATTCCAGAGCAACATGAAAAGAACTTGATGTTGGTGGTCAACGTTTTGAAGTGAGTGGGCCTGCACTCAAAAACAGCAAGGTAAGAATTTTTATTATGAAGTAAAGTCTCTTGGAAACCTAGTAGTTAATTATGGAAACGCCATCGCCCCCTAAAATCTAGAAGCTATAAGGACGTGGGCAACATCACCACCCAGAAACAGTTTCTCAGCTTTCTGGAATCCATTGCCTCATAAAAAATTCTCCCTAAAAATCTCAGAATTGGCCGCCCCCTCCATCCCCTAATGGACAAAGATGCGCCGTTTGTTTGGTCAGAGGGGTGTCAGCAAGCTTTTAGGCTAATATAGAGTTTTTACCTCAGCGATAGTCTTTCAGCATGCCAATGAAGATAAACCGTTCATTTTAGCATGCGATGCCTCCATCAAAACCATGGATGAGGTACTGCTACAGGAGCACAATGGTTTCAAATACCTGGTATCGTACTTTTTCCAGAAAATGTACTGGCACCAAACGCTCATGGACAATATAAGACAAACTATTGGCCGCCGTAACATGGGCAATGATTCAATAGTATTAATTTAGTGCAGGGACAAAGCACATGGTGACTGTGAACATAGATGACAAGTCCTTCATATATTACTGTAAACCGCAGAAGTTAGTACACCGGCAAACCAGATTGCAGTGAGACCTCCTTAACTTTGATTCTATATATTAGTTGTTTAAGGTCTGACACACATATTACCAGTTTACTGAACAGTAGGCTGTTCTCCAGATTTGATCCCATGGATGGCGTTGAGTTAGTTATGGCAATTCCCCAAGAACAATTCTTTCCAGAGCCACCAATGGAAATTCTATCATCGCCACAATCACAGCCCCCGCAACCACCAAAACCTCATTATCAAGCCCACATCTAAACCCATCATCACTTCATAGACCTCTCTCAACAGTATAATTCCAAAACAAGACCAATAAACAATGCAAAAGGCTCCATCATGGACGCTGTACTAGTTTTTAATCAGGAACCCCAAAAGACAGGCCCTAGGGGACAAGATACAGGTGAGGAGAAGCCCATATGGTTAGTACTCATAAAAGGATAGTGTGGTTTACTTCTGCAATTACATATGGTTACCCAAAAAATTACCTTCAAGTATTATAAAGGAACATCATAATCCATCGATAATGGGGCACCCTGAAAGAAAAAAACCAACAACCTGATAAATGTATGGCTGGAACAGAATAACAAAGGAAGTGCCCACTTGGATATACTGCTGCCTGATATGCGCGTGATCCAAGTCTAACAGGACAGGACAAAATGGGTTGTTACATCCACTTTACATGAAGCAGGACCATGGATGTCAGTTTTGAATAGAATTTATCGTTGTCCAGCCCACCTCAAAGGGGTTTGATATGATCTTGGTTTTAGTGGACAAATTCAAAAATAAGTCATGTTTATCCTATGTTTGACAACAAATATGATGGGGGACATGGCCCGTTTATTTATAACCCACATCTTCACCACGTTTGATTACTGCAAGAAGTAATAAGCAATAGAGGGCCGCAGCTCACCCTTAAAATTCCGTGATGTTTAGTGCAAAACGCTACACATAAGAATGTGACAATTGCCAGTGTATCACCCCTAGTCTAATGGACAAATGGAGCGAACCAATCAGTCACATAAGCAATACCTCCAGTGTTATGCCACTGATGCTTATGTCACCTGGGCAAGCGACCTGGCCCTAACCAGTTTTCATATAACAACTTATTACATGTCTCTACATGGATGTCACTGTTGTATGCAAACTTGGGGTTTTAACCCACCTTCACGGTTAACCTTAGATAAGCACAAACATCCATGTGGTAGACAATCTTGCAATGCACCTCTAGAAGATATATCAATAAGTTCATAGGCAGATGACTAAAGCTTCCCGGGATGCCAAGCAGTTTGTGAAACAAAAACATAGAGCAGCCCTTGATATAAGATAAGCGATCTTGTGATAGTGAACATGATTAATTTCAACCTCAAAGTGCCATGTTGCAAACTGGTCTGTAAAAATGCAGGCCCATTCCTCATTAGCAAAGTTTTGAACAATGGATCCTTTCACATGGAGCTACCGCCACTTTAGAAAACTTAAAAGTCATTTCACATTTCTGCGTTATCCCCTTCAAGGGCAAGAAGCTGGCAGAAGTTTGAAACAATACTTATTAAGGGAGCACCATAGTTAAGGTGTAGCAGATTTTGGGTTTAAGGAGAATCAAGCGTTTTATCCAATATCTGGTGGCGCGGAAATTGTACCCACCTATGATGACAGTTAAATTTGTGCCTAAAAATGTACCAACTGCACAATTTAACTAAGAACTTCCATAATTTTAACCCTGAAACCCTGGTATCAGCTGCTATTAAACCCCACCATTGTGGCCATGAAACTTCCCCCACTGCTTAAAAATTATGCTCTAGTACGCGCTCCAGAAGGAGAAGTAGACCATGTCTTTTAAGGAAAGGGTAATGTAAGGGGCTCTATTGCGTCCATAAATTGTATTGGATGATAAACCCCTTCCATTTGAGGAAGGGAATGAGGTCTTGAGCATTTCTGTTGATAAATATAGCGGATCTGTGGAATACCCTTTATGAACTTTGGGTATCCGCCACCCCCTCATCTTGATTTTATGATTGCCCAAAAGGAGGGAATTACCAATTACAATGCAAATTTTAACCTAGCCAAAATTTAAATTAAGAAATTTGAGATGATCTGTATTGTAATCTGCGTGCAAAATAGCAGATTGAAGCTGAACCCTGACTGGGGCATAAATATTGATGGCAATCTTGCAGAGAACCCTCAGATGATCTAAAATCTTGTTATAAATATTATGAACGCCAAAAGGATGCCAGAGCCCCTGATGAATGAGTGAAGTTAACCAGCACAAACTGCAAAAAGCGCCACCTGCTTCTTGCAACCTATAATATGGCGCAAAATTCCCGGCGCTCTGGAGAAGATTTGTGCGTTCTGTCATCAGAAATATTTTACAAAACCTGCTCCTAATTACCTCAAGTTGTAAAAACCCAGCGCTCTGATAATGGTAGAGTGCTGGATTATTTAAGTATATTCTTGATAAATAACTATTCCAGCTAAAAAGCCTTTTAAGTTATATAAATTTTTAGAAATTCTGGCCTCCCTGTGGAACCAATTTAACTAATGGAGGGCCCACTTTCATCAGTTTCAGTGATGGTCATGGCTGTCTCTCTGGTGATTTCAGCATTAGCCTCCCTCAGCAAAGAAAACCTTAGTAATCCCATAGGAGTGTCACATACTTTATCTGACTAAGGAAATGTTACACAGATTACCAACTCAAGTTAAATGACCAATCATTCAATTCAATCTTCCATAAATTTGAAAAATGGAATTGCTAATATATCTTATGCACTTATGATGAGAACTGATGATATTGTAACTAAAGATTAAAATTGTTGTTCCCTGCTATAAAGTGTGTGTCCAGATAGATTGGGGATTCAGCCTTAAATACAGAAGGGATGGAAGGAACAGCATCCCCTGCCAACCCAACTAGTCATACTTCAGTGAGTGAAGCGTGGTCAAGATTAACAGCGCTCAACCTAGTGGTCAGGGTGTTGTTGATGTTCATTGATTATTATTTTCCACATCTATATCCCTGTGGATCTTATTCTTAAATCATCAGAAAAGCGATGCTGTGAGGGCTGTGGATGCTGTCATGGGTATTGGAGTACCCCTGATGAAAGCCAAATCTTTCCTTGGATCATCAGTTGTCTGATAAGATGTGGAACTATATAATTAGATACAATAACTTATAATTATATTAAGATGGTAAGTTACAAGACAAAATAAATATATCAAAAAATTTGTTTTAAATTTAATCTGCATGCAAATATTTGTATAAAGTTTTTATGGAAACAGTTGAGTTAGTAAATTAATAAAGATAGATCTATTACAATACTTTCTACATTATAAGTTATTGATTTAAAAAGTAAAAAAAGAATCATCATTTATGTTTCCTTAACATGCAACATTAAAATTTGATGGATCAGTAGATAAAAGGAGGATGCCTTAATGTTAAAAAATAAGCCAGTGACATTGCCTCCCAGAATCTGTTCCTGATAGTGAATCTGGTTAGAGGACAGCTGACTTTGTTATTTTATGTACTAATGCTAAAAATTGAAATTGTTACTAGCAATGCATTCCAAGGAGTACCTGTCCTATAAGAATGCCATATGTGAAGGTTTTTGGGTTGTAATCCTTTTCCTTCCATTTAAACCCATCAATCAAAATGGTATATCTTTACTTAGATTGACTCAACTTAAAATTAAAATAATTTAGTTGATTATAAAGATTTAGTAATACAAAATAGAGAAATGGTAACTGTATAAAATGATACAAATGATATAAGTATATTAGTGTCAGTTTTTGCATCAAAGCTTAGACTTTAAATGGGTTTTAGAAAACTTACCATAATACTGTAAATATATTTTACAATAAATTTTAGTTTTTTAAAAACTAGATTAATTATATAATACACATTGAATTTAAAAGACCATACTTACAACATTAAAATATCTAGTAGGCCTATGTGCAGTAGGATAATACTTGTTGAGCTTTATACTTAATTCGATTTACTATTACTATGCAATGAGCGCCATTAATATAGTTTCTGTGTTTTTTCATGACTTTACATCATTGGTAAGTAATAGTGCATTATTATTGTATATTTTATTTACCTTTTAGAGATTTATTAGTTTATAGTTAGAGCCTCTAAAGTCATTTTCACTTTTTAGCTTTACAATACCAAAAATATTATCTTTTTTAGAAAATCTATTACTGCTGCAAAAAAGGCAACTTAAAGCGCTGAAAATGACGTCAAAGGAGTTGAGTTCAATTTTTAATAATCTTTATAAAAAAATTAATACTTGTTTTACCATTGCTCTGAAAGTTTTTCCATTTATATATTTAAACTATAAAAGATAAAATAGCTTATAGTATCAGTAGTTATTTTATACATAAAAACTATATTATTTATCTATCTATCTAATCTATCTATGATTTATCTACTAGAGTAAGGCTATATAAAAAAGGCAATATGTCAGGTGGCATTTGTTTCTCTTTTTTATATAATGAGAAATTTTTGTAATGGTGAAATGCTTTATTTTTACTCAATCCTATCCCCAACTTGTTAAAGATTTTTATGTTAAAAGAATTAAAATTATTATGTAAAAGTATTTTGATTAGATTGTCAAATTGAAAATATTACTCATATTATCCCAATTTTGTTGTTAAACCAATTTCCTGAATATGATTGTGAATTATCATTTTTTCTTTCCTAGTGACCAAAAAATCGAATTTTAAAAATTTACTTTGATAGTTGGACACTGGAACTCTGAGTGAGGAGCGCATCTCAATTTGAATCGAAAGAAAACGATTAAAGGCTAGATTAAGTCTAACCAATTATGCTGGGCTCGATCATTCTTCCAATAACCATTTTTGCACTAAATTTGTGACTCAATCCTCTCTTATGTAGCGCAAACCTGTGGATTATCTTAAAGCTGGAAATTTAGTATAAAAGTTGTTATAACAAAAAAGCAGGAAAAGTTTACTAAGCTCTAGCCCCTTTGAATAGCTCAGTCTCTCACTTGTGAGGTTACTGGCCTTTTTTGTTTCTTAGAACGGTAGCTTTTTATGTAAACTTACAATTGCAAAGTGTATTCCTTAATCATCAAAACAATGCTCAAATAACTGCTTATGTTTCAGCCTCAGACAAGTACCTGAAAAGTTGGCTTACCTTTTGACAATTAGAGGACTTTAGGGCCATTTATAATTTGTAGTTGCTTACCCACTACTGAGGTTTCTTTAAAAAAGTTATGATTGCAACTATAACTGACTTGTGCTCCCCTGGTTTTCACAACTATATTGAGTTTGATTTTCTATTACCAGTCACATTATATTTTGAGTAATAATTTCTTTAGATTAGATTCTAGTATTAATTGACTATAGAAAGCTAGATGAGAGACTCATTTTACAATTGGGTGCACAGTATTTTTATTATCACATTATTAATAAAGATACGGCTAGATCTAATGTTATTTATTGAGTGAGTAATATGATTATTTAGTTGATCAATGGATCAATTGTTTTGGTTGGGACCATCTAGTACTAAAAAAAAATGGATCAATTGTTTTCTAAAGATTTTAGTGTTATTTGATTAAATTTTGATACGTTAATGGTTTCAGCTAAGTGGCTTGTAGTATATGGGTTAATTTGATGGTTTCAAAAGTCTTTTTAAATAGTTGATTACAGTATAATTATAAACATCATTTTTTACTTGTTACTATGGCAACAAATTCTGGTCTTCTATACCAATGACTGACTCACTACCTAGAGCATTATATATATATATATTAGTATATTAAAATTTATCTATCTTATTCTGTTTGAAATTTTTCAATTATTTCTATAATTTAATTGTTGGGACATTTATAAACTCATATGTACTATAAATAGAATCTGTATATAGTATCTATTGTGTATAAGAAACATAATCATAGCTATTATATAGCTCAAAATTTATAGATCTATGTAGATGACTGCAATCTCTCAGTATTCACTAAGTTATTACCATTTCCCGTGAGTATATAAAGCTATATAACCAGAAATAAAACTTTTAACAAATAATATAAGACAAATTTTTATGTGAGCAGAGTTGCAAGTGAGATTGGGCTATTTCACAAAAGCAAAAGTTTGTTTCTATTATTTCTCATATATATATCTTCTGTAAGAACCCTTATGTGTTCCTTTCAGTACATGAGTTAGTAAAGACCAGAAAATTAAAATAATGTTTACCAATCAAACTTTTAACAGCCACTAGTACTGATGTTAGGTACTTACATTATTGCAACGTAGCTTTCTTCAGGGTTGCACATGAATTAGTATATGTATCTTGTTGGTAAAAAAGAAAGGGCTCTTATTTTTGAATCTACATCATTGACATTTTTTCATTTTTTTATTGGTATATTTCCCAGTTATGAGAATATAATTGTTAGTAACGCCAGGTTTAGTTGCGCACATCTGTAACCACAAGCTAATGGTGTGGTACTAAGATTGTTAATAACATCAAGATTTAACACCTACCTTGGATGTCCATCCTGCATGCTGAGCATTGTAATGGAAGAAACCTTACCAATAATTGACAAAGGTAGAGAAGGACCAACCAAGTAGCTATCAACAGAATAGATCACTCATGAAAGAAAACATCTTGTCCACATACCATCCTAACTTGGGGTTATTAACCCCTGTACTATCATTAAAACAATACAAAAACTCAGAATTTTGACTTAATTCAAGAGATTGTAAACACTGATGTAACAAGAAGGCTGATTTCATTATCTGGTTCAAGGTTATTGATTCCATTATATAATATCTCATATAAGTAAATTTGATAGTAAAAAATTGAAACTTTTATAAATTTTAAGACTGCTTAAGAATTCAGAATAGAGATCAACAGCAACCTTTTTATATAGCCTAAAAATGATAATTACCTAGACTTTTATAAGTTTAATTTATGCGCTGTACTCAAGTTAGATCTGTAATAGATTATAAGCTTATCTCAACTCTTGCGCGTTTTTAAAGGTCAATTTATAGCCAATATAAGTTTTTATTAACTCTGTACTTGTTCAATTATCAATAAAACACGTGCATTTTTATTTTTATTTATATCTTAGCTGTTTCATACATTTGGAGCATTTATAACTGGATCCAAAAATTTCATGGAACTGGATGCCCTCTTTTAGGCTAATTTTTATTTTCTTTATACCAAAATTCTCACATTTGGTAGATCTTCCCCAAAAATCTGATAATCCCATTGACTGAAGGCCATAGTTATAGGCTGAGCCTTCCAGTTCTTTAATTAGGATTTCTTACTAGAAGCTTTGGCCTTATCTGATCTCTTGTTGTGATTTATGAAGTTCTGAGTGAATTAAGTAGTATATAAACAATCCGCTAAGGCTATAAAAGGGGTTAACTTTTTTTAAATAACGCGCAATTAATAGATGGTATTTAAGTTAGCATTACCCCTTATTGGAAAAATGTGATGATCCAATGTACTCTGGATTGTTACATCACCCTCTTTGAACTATAAAACTTATATTCTTTGTGCAGTGTAAGAAAACCTTGACTGTTTGCCAAGTTGATTTTTTATAAAGACAGCCTTTCCATTTTATGAGTTATTTATTATGAACCCAAACTATAATTTTATCCATAACTCTTTAACCTAATATTTAGGTATATTTGAGAATATAAGTTGTAAGTGAAAGGATCTCTCTGGTGCCATGCCTTTGACCAACTTAAGTTTCATGTTTACATTACCTAATAATAGGCACCAACCCCAAGGACAAGACTGGTTGGCAGGAGGTCCAGAGGTTAAACTTCAGTTCTTCCTGACTTTAATCACACCTTGGACTAACGCTGTGTACAAGCCAAATATGCTAAATTGGTACAAGTGAGGTGCAAAATGCCCAGACCCTTGTTTTGGCTCAGGCGTTAAAAACGGATGAGCTATTTAATGAATGACAATGGGACAATCTGGTTAATTGAGGAATGGGGGTTCAAAACCCATTCCATTTACAAAATTATGAGCTCAGGTCAGGTACAACTTCAATTGATCACTCAAGTGAGGTCAGTTTTGAAGTTTACTACCCTTTCAGATTAAAGCATGCGCCTATTGGTGCACTAAGGCTTGGGAACACTTCTGACAACCCAGAATTTCCCCAAGGTTGTTTATGTATGTTCACTCATGACCTACGTTCCTTGTTGGTTGCCTTTTTACAATATATTTATCCATTATCTTACGTTTTTTATTACTATGGCCCTTAAGAGAACCTGTATGCGGACCTCTTCAAGGAAGTTTTCAACAATGTGGGCCATTATATCTTATCACAATTACCTAAAGTTTCTGGTGCACCATTGGGCCGCACTGGTCCCTTCTAAATTGAGGCACCCAAGCCTCCTGGTAACGATTTACACTTGGTTATGGACTCCCCTTTGGGGTCCACCCAAGTTTGATATTTCTTAGTTTTCTGTTCCTGTATACCGCGTTGTACACCTTAGCCTTGAGTCCCTTCTGCTCCAGCACCCTATGCAGTGTTTATTCCCCATTTTATTAATGGCTAGTTCCCTGGCAGTATGGATTTGCATCCCGCACCACCTCTCAGGGAACAAGATATTTACAGATACTCTTTTAACATTAGTTGACCAACCTTTTTATTTTACAAGCATCATAGATAGCTGTGTGGGACTTTATGTGTTCTGGGTGCACTGGCCATTTGTCACTGGTATGATAGTGCTCACCATAGTTTTCTCATTTGGTTTTGTTCTGGTGCGTCTCAGCGTTATTCTTGCAACTACCAACTGGAAAGTGCCCACCCTTCCTGCTCATACCTTGTGGTCTCAGACTTTTCATGATCCTGATGTAGCGATTCCCCACCTTTCCCCTGAGATTTACTTTGAAATTCAATAGGCCTTGGCTTCCCTCATTCCAAAAGCCTCTTTGGATAATAAAAACGTCAAGCTTCTCATCCACCCTTACAGAGAGTTGATTTGCCTTATCCACTGTCTCCTGAAGCGGCCAACTGGGTTTTCATGGTGTTCAACACACATCCTTTTTTGTAAAAATCATTGGAGGATTTGGAGCATGTCTTGGTGCAACATCATCTGGGTGTGTCATCCATCCACCCCTTCTATGAGTTCTTTAAGCTTTTCCAAGCTAGTCATCCAGTGAAAGTATACTTGAATGGATTTTGTGTTAAAGTGCAGGCCTTACCATTGCCAGATGTTGTTAAAACGTCATTTCTCCACTCTATCTTGGACCTCCCTGAGAAGAAGCTCCCACTTTGGCAGTCGCCCCCTCCCAACTTTAATCAACTGTTTAAAGTTCTTTGGGATAGTTTCCCCGCACCAACCCAAAAAGGGTCAAGTAATTTGGCCGTCATGGGCCCAAATGGGATGGCTTTATAAATACAGGACTTAAAAAGTCCAGTGTGGTTGGCTTAACAATTGAATCATCCCCTTCTAAACCTTCAAGTTCTGTCATATTTGAAGGTGAACAGCGGTCTAGCCCCAAGAGTAAATTAAATGGTTCAGATGATTCCGCCGCAATGACGTCTCCCATGGCTGTCCATATAAATACAGTAACCATGACTAAAGTTTTTCCTTTGAATGAGGCGGAGCTCCTCACCAATTCCCTTCCCAGTTCAGCGGAATTGGAGGATCCAGTAGAGTCTAGACCTGTAACTAACAAAACCTGAATCAATAATAATGATGTTTTGGTGCACCGTGTTTCTGTGGTGCAGGCTGAAGCATTCATCAAGGGCTTGATGGTGATGGTCCTGAATAACGATGCACCCTTGACCATTGGCATGGGTATTGGGTTGTTGGAGCCCAAAAACGCGTTTTATAATGAAAATAGTGTATCACAAAACGAGACATTTATTAGCTCTTATGCTTTGATGAAGACCCCAATTCCAGTATATGAAATAAGCCCTGATGACCCACGCTTGTTTCCTCTTATGATCCACTGAACTCAGGAGTTGGAAAAGAAACTACTTTTCAAATATGGGAATGCTTATGCAACTGCAGAAGATATGGTGGGATATGTGGCCTCAGCAGTAAGAGTGGCAAATTGTCCCTCTTCAGTCTATAATGCAAAAACATAGCTGGTACGCAAGTCTAGACCTGAGGAAGAGTTCTCAGGTAGTGTGTTGGCGTTTTCTGCTTTAAATAAAGACAATTTTGGATATTTTTTGTTGACTACTACCTTCTCATCCCCTTTTGAGAAGATCGGCACAACTATTTTGGTGGATACTGGGGGCTCTGAGAATTTTATGGACCAAGATCTTGCCAACTACTTTGAGCTTAGTTACTTCCCAGGTGGTATGGTTAGGGGAGGGGCTTCCCAAGGTATTCCCATGCTGAAGATCATGGGGTTATTGGACTATCAATTTGTTAATCTCATTTGTTTGACCACTTTCAAGCTATCAAATACCTCTTGTACCTCATAATTTTGGGTGTATAGAGATGGAGGAAGTTTGACGTCAGAACGAATTTGAAAGAAAATACCATATCCTTATCTTTGAAGAATGGTCACCAGTTGGTGGTTCCTATGGCTGAAGCCAACTTTCAGGGAAAATTTCCCCACTGGCCTAATATTTGCACTCTCAGTATTGCCCCGTTGCTGAAGCCCTCTGTGGAGTTTCCCCTACCTTTCTGTCTGAAGGGGTTGGAATCTTCATTTGATGCAGCTTCAGCTAAAACCCTATTTAATCATTCAAAGTTTGATTGCTAGTTCAAGCTCACTGTTAATCTGGTTCATATATCTTCCCTAATTTTTCCATTGACTGTATGAAAAGAAGCGGCTTTGGAGGTGTGGTTTAAGGAGCAGTTGGCCAAAGGTTCATTTGTTCAGAGAGCCTCCCATGTATGTTCCCCACTTATCTTTGTTGAGAAGGCCAATGAAACCTTACGTCAATGTGTAGACTATAGGAATCTTAACAATGTCACCATACCAGACTTACATCCCATCCCCCTGGACTCACAGATTGCATGCTATGTGGAGAAGTCACAAGTCTTCTCCAAACTGGATTGCTTAGGTGCGTTCAATCAGATCCATATCAAGAAGGTCCAGGAGTGATTAACCGCATTTCATACCAGGAAAGGAATCTACCAATTTCAGGTTAAGCCATTTGGGATCAAGAATGCCCCTGCTATCTTTCAACTTCATATTGATGTGGCGTTGGGGGACCTGCTGTGGGTATGCGCGGTAGCTTATATGGATATTATTTTGGTATTTTCCCCTTACAATGAGTTCCATAAAGTACACCTTTGGCAGGTTGTGGAGCGATTGAGGGCTGCCAATCTTACGCTGAAAATCAGTAAATGCGAGTTCTTTAAGACCTAGGTCACCTTTATAAGAAACGTTTTGTTTGAACAAGGGCACATGATAACTCCAGATAAGAATAAGTCAATTCATGAGTGGCCCACTCTAACTTTGGTTAAGCATTTAAGGAGCTTTTTGGAGGCGTGTAAGTTCCTTAAGAAGTTCAAATCAAACCTTTCTGGAAGTTGCAGTCTTTTGTAAAAAGTGAGTGGGGCAAAAGTAATTCAGTAGTCTCCCCATTTTGGAGGATGCCTTCCAAGAAGTAAAGTGTACTTTGCTGTTCAATTCCGTTCTTCACCATGTCAACCCCAATAGATAGTTTATTTTTGCTTTAGATGCCAACTTCGCCATAGAGATGGCCCTATTTTAAGTAGGAAAAGATGGAATAAAGCATATGGAGGGATATTTTTCTAGGAAGATGTCTATACCAGAGTTAAACTAAGCTGTATATGATAAAGAGTTATTAGCTTTGGTTGAGGCGCTGGCATATTGGCGTCATCACTTGCATGGCTCATCCCAACCCTTCTGTGTATGTATATATCACCGTGCCTTACTGTACTAACACACACCTCATGTCTTAACTCATGGCAGACCCGCTGGCATGAGACCCTTTCCCAATTTGTGTTTTCTTATGAGTTTACTAAAGGCAAGGAGAATAATTTTGGCGGATGCTTTGAGCCGCAACCCTGCATTAACTCCCAATCTAAGGAGGATGAGGTACATAATACCCATATAATGATTCCACTGGGTAAGATTGTGTCTCAACTTACCTCTCCCTTGACCAGTGGGCCAGCGCTCGCTCCTCTAAAAGTGTGGAGAAATATGGTATGTTCAGGAAGGTTGTCCTTTCCTAGCCTTTGTCATCAGAATATACAATGATCCTTGCAAAGAGTGCATTAAATCAGGAGGATAATACCAGAGGCTACCACGTAGAGGATGAGATGGTGTGGTTTTAGGGGCGCCTATGGGTTCTGTCTGTACCACTTCACCTGGAAATCATCGGGGACCATCATGACGGAATCACCATCAGTCATCCTGGGAAAGCGAAGACCCTGGAGCTCATTCACCGCAATTACAATTGGAAGGTGTTAGCTGCACAGGTAGGCAGGTATTGCAAAGAGTGCCTAGTCTAAAACCAAATAAAACTGAATTGCCAGCCTCTAGCAGGGTTGTTGAACCAGTTCAAAAGGCTGATGGGTTGGATTTTATATCAGTTGATTTTATTGTGTAATTGACTGTATCTGATGGCTACAATGCTATCATGGTGGTGGTAGACCGCCCTACGAAGTTCGCCCACTTTATCCCTTGCAGAACCACAGTTACCATGGCAGAGATGGCTAGGCTTTTTTTTACTGATGTGTTCACTCTTCATGGGTTCCCTCAAGAAATTATTAGCAATTGGGGACCCCAGTTTACCTCTGCCTTTTGGGAAGAGTTGTGTAAGACTTTGTAGATTCATCCCTGCCGTTCAACTGCTATCATCACCAATCAGATGGGCAGACAGAACGTGTGAACCAGTGCCTTAAACATTTCTTGCGGTGTTACACTGCTGAAATTCATTAAGATTGGTTTTCCCATCTTCTCATAACTTAATTCAGTTATAACAATGCACAACATGCATCAATTAATTGTTCCCCCTTCTTCTCCAACTATGGCTTTAATCTTCATTCAACATGGAATCCGTTGTGGATCCAAGGTGGAATTTGTAAAAATGATCAAGAAGGTACACCAAGGGGTGAGCACGAATTTAGATGCAGCCATGCAAGTTTACAAGGAGCATGCTGATGGTAAGAGATGGGTTGGACCTGCGTACAAGGAAGGAGATCTCATGATGCTGTATTTTAAAAACATCCCTATCAAGCAACCATGCTCAAAACTGGGACCAAAGAGGAACGGCCATACTGCGCTGTAAAAAGGTGGGCCACGCCTTGTACCAGTTGGATATTCCCCGCGTTTTAATCTTTTCAGTATTTTATGAAAGCAAGCTCACGTTGTTTGAGAGCCCCCTCCAGAGACTCCAAAGCTTATCTCATGAAAGGGGCGCCAGAATGGGAAGTGGGGGAGATTGCTGCCTCTCGTTGGGCAAGAAGAAGGCTCAAGTATCTTGTATCCTAGAAATGATTTGATGCAGCGGAGAACAGTTGGTATCAGCGCGTGACTGCGCGCATGCCCAAGAGCTAATTGCAGCATTCCATGAGCGTTTCACTGAGGCTTCAGGATCAAAGTCCAAACTAGCCATTGCTTCTATGAAGTTGGCCCCTGCCTACAAAAACATTTCTCTAGCTAATGCCCCTAGAGAGGGGAGATGGAGCCCAAAAGGAGGAGAGGGTAATGTTAAGTTTACATGACCTGAAAATAGGCACCAAACCCAAGAACAAGACCGGGCAGCAGTAGATCCAGAAGTTAAACTTCAGCTTTCTGATCTCAAGCACACCTTGGACCAACGCTGGGCACAAGCTAAATATGCCTAGGTTGGTACAAGTGAGGTGCAAAATCCCAGCCTCTTGTTTTGTCTCAGGCATTAAAATGGACGAACTATTTAATGAATGACAATGGGACAATCTGGTTAATTGGGGAATGGGGGTTCAAAATTCATTTCATTTACAAAATTATGAGCTCAGGTCAGGTACTCTTCAATCAATCGCTCAAGTGAGGTCATTTTTGAAGTTTGCTACCCTTTCAGATAGGAGCGTGCACCTATTGGTGCACCAAGGCTTGGGACCACTTCTGCCAACCCAGAATTTCCCTGAGGTTGTTTAAATATGTTCACTCGTGACCAATCTTCCTAGTTGGTTAACTTTTTATAATAAACTTCTCCTTTATCTTACATTTTTTATTATTATGGTTCCTTGGGAAAACTTATGTGCAGACCTCTTCAAGGAGGTCTCCAACAACGTAAACCAACATATCTTATCACAATTATCTAAAGTTTCTGGTGCACCATTGGGCCGCCCTGGTCCCTTCTAAATTGAGGCACCCAAGACTCCTGGAAACAATTTACACTTGGTTATGGAATCCCCTTTGGGGTCACCCAAGCTTTGATATTTCTTGGTTATCTGTTCCTTTATACCGCGTTGTACACCTTAGCCTTGAGTCCCTTCTGCTCCGGCACCCTATGTAGTGTTTGTTCCCCATTTTATCAATGGCTAGTTTCCTGGCGGTGTGGGTTTTCATCCCATATCACCTCTCAGAGAACAAGAGAGTAACAGATACTCTCTTAACATTAAGCTCAGAGATGTAAATTGTTAAATGCACTTTCAATCATTTAGGAGATTTAGCTAAAAAGCGGAAGGATTTACTTGATGCTTTACCTGGTAGGGCCAAAATATAGACAGGACCATACTTTGAAATGAATATTTTTGTTAACTTAATTCTTTTGGTGTAATAACACATAACTTCCTATTCTAACACCAGATTTTTCTATTTTTCATATCAGACTTGTTCATTTGGCCATTAGCTATTGTTCATACCATTCTTTATGGTTTCAGGGGTATTTGAATGTTCTTATAGACTTCAACAGCTGGGGAGATGTGCCCACTACTTAGGGATTCAAAGGATAAGCTAGTATTAATGGTTAGCAAAAAATGGTGACTTCCCTATGGATTCATGGGCCTGGATATCATAGAAGTATTGGTTCAGATTCAGCCATTCAACCAGCCTTTCTGACGTCTAGACACTTAACAATAAAGGTATTGTTTTGGTACCTGATTGACCATTTTTTGTAATCCAGTTGCAAATGGTAAGATGAGGATTTGACGGCCTTTATTGCAAATTTTTTACTAAGTTGTCACAAAATTTAAAAATAAATTGTGCTCCACAATATGAGATTATCTCTTCTGGAACCCTATGATAAGATAAGTCCTCCTTCATGAAAAGTGTCACTGCTCCCTGAAAGTAACCTGAGAGGTGCAAGGGAAGAGGTCAGTATACTTGGTGAGGAAGTCTACTACCACCATAATGGCGACAGAACCTCTATATTTTGGTAAAGTGGTGATAAAATTTACGCCTATAGATGACTAAGGCTTGTTTGGCCGTTGAACAGGCATAAATTGCCCACCTGACTGATCATGACATGAATTAATGCGAGCATAGATTAAGTATTAGTTCACATCTTTCTTTGTTTGTCCATCCATTCTAGACCACAAATGATGACAGGTGATCATATTTTTGGTCTTAGTAAAATCCAGGATTTACAACCAATTTATAGTTGTGGCAAGCATCCAAAACTTCTCTGTAAACTCTCTGTGGGAACCCACAATCTCCCAATATTGTATTCTAAAACTGTTAGCGACTGAAGTCCTTAAAAGTAGTATTTCCATTGACAAGTTCTTTCCATAGCATATAGCCAAACAAATTCTTCCCCTAAGAGGCTCTTACTTCTATTATTATCCCTTTAGCCCCTCCCTTCAAGTGTGCAAAAATGATGGGCGCCAGCCTGATGGCAGTGCTTTAATAATCCAAGACTCTAGACTTTTAAAAGATAACGCAGGGTCTTGACCTAAAAAGATTTGAAATTAGGGTCCCCATGACCAAACTATTCACTTAATTCAAAGTTGGCTAATTCCAGGTGACGTTTTGCTATACTATGATTCATTCATTGAGGTTTTCTATAAATCCCAGCGCCATATGGTCATTGAAAATGGTAATGAGACACTTGGCACATACACGTCAATGCTGCCACTCTTGAAGTGATGATAATATAAAATAATTTCCTTGTCATAGCTTATGTAATTGGTTTATACCAGTAGCACCTTTTTACTAAGTTAATAGATGGGATGCTATAACCTGTCCTCGCACTTCTGTAGAAGGACTGCCCAATATTACAGTTTGCAACATATGTCTCAAAAAATGGCTTCTCTAAATACACATAGCCAAAATTGAGACTTTTGAAAAGTTTTTATACCTTGAAAGGTTTTTATTCTTTAGGGACATATGAAAATGGTACCTATCTGTTAGTTGGGTAAGGACAATAGATGAAATGTATTTTGATAAACGCCTTGGTAAGTTGAATGTACCATTTAAATTTTGAATTATAGTTTAATCAGTGATATTTTTCAATTCTTGATAGCCAATAACTTGTCCAGGAATACTGCTAATCCTCTTTTGGAATACCACATTCCCCAGGAAGGTCAAAGTGGACTTGTGGAAAATGCATTTTTATATATTTCATCTTGGGACTCATCTTATGGATGGCTTTAAGAGCTTAGCTGACATTGTGTACATGCTTCTTATTGGATTTTGATAACACAATGACATCATCCACATATGCAACATAGCAAAGTTCAAGCATATCTTCTAAAACATAATCAATTTGACGGTGGATTCAAGGCTGTGGCGTTCTTAAGTCCAAAAGCATCATATGATATTAATTAACCACAGATGGCATTTAAAAGTGGTGTATCTAAAGTGTCATGTTTACATGACCTTATTGAGGGTACCAACAGCAGGGACAAGTATGGGAGAAAGGAGGTCCAAAGGGTCAAATTGAAGAACCTTCCTGACCTCAAGCACACCTTGGATCAACGCTGGGTACATGCTAGGTATGCCCAGGTTAGTACAAGTGAGTTTTAAAGCCCAGCCACTAGTTTCAGCTCTAGCACTAAGATGAACAAGTTTTACATTAAATAATGATGGCTCAATTTGGTTTAATGAGGAATGGGGGTTCAAAACCTGTTTTATTTACAAAGTTTGTGAGCTTGGGTCAGGTTCAACTTCATTTAATCATTTGACTAAAATCAGTTTTGAAGTATGTTCCCTTTAAGATGAAAGCATGCGCCTATTGATGCACCAAGGCTTGGTACCACTTTTGCTGATTCATAATATTCCCAAGTTGACTTAATTATGTTTCCTTGAGACCAACGTTCCTCATTGGTTGTCTTCTCAATAAACCCCATAGTCATTTTTACATTTTTCTATATGTTGACTTGGGTGAACCTATGTGCGAACCTCTTTGATGAGGTCTTGTGATATGTTAACCAATTTGTTTTCTTTAAAATTATCAAAGCCTCAGGTACACCTCTGGGCCTACCATGTTCCCTCCAAAACAGGTCACCTGTGAACTCTAGCTATGTACAAAACTCAGCTAAGAACTGTCCTTTTACCACAGCCAAGTTTTGCTGATGCTCAATCTATTATCATTTTTACTACATTAAAACACTCTCGCCTTGTGTCACTTCAGCTCAAGCACCCTCTGATGGGCTAATTTATTACAACACTGATGACTAGTTTCCTTGCGTTGGTCCTGTGCGCCAAGAACCACCACACAGCGAACTGGAGATTTATAGATACTCTCTTGACATTAGATAACCAACCTTTTTCTCTTATGTGCACAAACTTTTTATATGTGGGACTTTCATGGAGTGCAAATTGTGTGTGCCAGCTGTTGGCCACAGCCGTAGTGGGGCTCACCACTGTTTTCACATTTTTCCAATGGTTGGAACTTCTTTGCATTATTTTTGCTACCTCTAACTGGAAAGTACCCACCCTTCTTACACACACCTGGTAGATTCAGATGGTTTGCGATCTGAGAGTCATGGTTCTCCAACCTTCCACTGAAATCAATAAAATTTTTCTAAAAAAATGGTTTTTTCATTGGCATCACATTTAGATGGTGCAGGCATGATCATTGACAAAAGGACTGGTGGTGATGTCCTTGGATAGCATTGTACAACCCATCTCTGAAATGTGAATAAGGTCGTTTGTGGCCCAAAACGCGTTTTATAATGCCGTTTTCATATATACAACTAAGCCATATATCTTCTCCTATGGATTAGATATGGACCCCATTCCAGTATATCAAATAACCCCCCAAAAAACCCACGCTTGACCACAATAATGATCCACAGAACCCAGGAGGTGGAGAAGGAGCTACTATTACAATTTAAAAACGTTTTTGCAGTTACTGAAGATATGTTGGGATATGTGACCTCAGTAGTAAGAGTGGCCAAATATCCTATTCCATTTTATGATGCAAAAACGTACCCTGGGGTATGTACAACCCTGAAGAAGGTTTTTGTGGTAAAGTATTAGCATTTTCTGTTATTAATAAAGATCATTTGGGATATTTTTTGTTAACTGCTACCCTTTCATCCCCCTCAGGTAAAATCAACACTACTATTTTGGTAGATACTGAAGCCTCTGAAAAATTATATTGACCAGGATCTAGCTGACTACTTAAGCTTAGATACTTGCCAGGTAGTGTGGTTAGGGGAGGGACTTCTCAAGATATTCCCACCCTGAAGGTTCTAGGGTTAGTGTTTTATCAAGTGGGCAAGTATCTTTTGATGGACTTTTTCTAAGAATTCAAAAACCTCTTGTACCCCATCCTTTTGGGTATAGAGTAGTGGCGAAACTTTGACATCAGAACCAACTTGAAAGAGAATATACTATCCTTAATTTTAAAGAATGGTCACTAGTTAGTTTTCCCTTTTTGCTGAAGCCAACTTTCAGGGTGATTTGCCCCACTGGCCCAATATCTACACTTTAAGCCTAGCTCCATTTCTGAAGCCCTCTTTGGAGGTTCCACTACAAACTGTTTGGAGGGGTTGGAATTTTTGTTTAATGTGGTTTCAGCCAATGTACTACCAGACCATTCAGAGTTTGATTGAGAGTTTAAACTCACCATGGATCCGATGCGTATATCTTCCCCAATTTATCCATTGATTGTACGGGAGGAAGCAGCTTTATATGTGTGGGTTAAGGAGCAGTTAGCCAAGGGTAAAATTTTTCAGCGAACCTTCTCTGTATGTTCCCCACTTCTCTTTGTAGAGAAGGCTGATGGTACCTTACACCCATGCATAGATTATGGGAATCTCAACAACGTCGACGTACAGACTTACACTCCATTTCCCTGGACTCACAGATTGCATGCTATGTTGAGAAGGCGCAAGTCTTCTCCAAACTGGATTGCTTAGGTGCGTTCAATCAGATCCGTATCAAGAAGGTCCAGGAGTGGCTGACCGCATTCTATACCAGAAAAGGAATTTTTCAATTTTGGGTTAAGCCATTTGGGCTTAAGAATGCCCCTGCTATCTTTCAACGCCGTATTGATGAATCTTTGAGGAAACTACTGGGGGTATGTGTGGTAGCTTGCATGGATGATATTTTGGTATTTTCCCCTGACAATGAGTCCCATGCTGTACATCTTTGGCAGGTGGTAGAGCTCTTGATGGCAGCTGACCTCACATTTTAAATAAGCAATTGTAAATTCTTTAAATCCCAGAACATCTTTCTGGGCAACGTTGTGTTGACTAAGGGCACATGATAACTTTAGACAAGGAGAAGGCAATTCATGAGTGGCCCACTCCAACTTCAGTTAAGAAATTGAGAAGCTTTTTAGAGACGTAGTAGTTCTTAAGAAGTTCAAATCAAACCTCTTTAGAAGTTGCAGCGCTTTTGTATAAAGTGAGTGGGGCAAAAGTAATTCAGTGGTCCCCCCATTTTGGAGGATTCCTTCCAAGCAGTAAAGTGTACTTTGCTGTCCACTTCCGTTCTTCACCATGTCAACCCCAATAGATAGTTTATTTTATGCTTTAGATGCCAACTTCGCCATAGAGATGGCCCTATTTTAAGTAGGCAAAGATGGAATAAAGCATATGGAGGGATATTTTTCTAGGAAGATGTCTATACCAGAGTTAAACTAAGCTGTATATGATAAAGAGTTATTAGCTTTGGTTGAGGCGCTGGCATATTGGCGTCATCACTTGCATGGCTCATCCCAACCCTTCTGTGTATGTATATATCACCGTGCCTTACTGTACTACCACACACCTCATGTCTTAACTCATGGCAGACCCGCTGGCATGAGACCCTTGCCCAATTTATATTTTCCTATGAGTTTACTAAAGGCAAGGAGAATAATTTTGGCGGATGCTTTTAGCCGCAACCCTGCATTAACTCCCAATCTAAGGAGGATGAGGTACATAATACCCATATAATGATTCCACTGGGTAAGATTGTGTCTCAACTTACCTCTCCCTTGGCCAGTGGGCCAGCGCTCGCTCCTCTGGAAAATGCTAATAAAATATGTTATGTTCAGAAAGGTAGTCCTTTCTCATCCTTTGTTAGCCAAATATACGTGCTTCTTGTCAAAAAAGAATTGAATTAGGAGGACATCATCAGAGGTTATCACATAAAGGATGAGATGGTGTGTTTTCAGTGGCGTTTATGGGTTCCTGATGGACCACTTCTCCTGGAAATATTAAGGACAATCATGATGGAATCACCGTTGGTCATCCTGGGAAGGCAAAGACTTTAGAGCTAATTTGCCACAATTACAATTGGAATGGGTTAGCTGCACAGGTAAGCAGGTATTGCAAAGAGTGCCTAGTCTACAACCAAATATAACTGAATTGCTAGCCTCTAGCAGGGTTGTAGAACAAGCTAAAAAGGCTGATGTGCCTTGGACTTCCTTATCTGTGGATTTTATTGTGTATTTGAATGTAACTGATGGCTACAATGCTATCATGGTGATTTGATCAATTTACATAGTTCGCCCACTTTAACCCTTGCATAACTACAGTCACCATGGCTGAGATGAATAGGCTCCTTGTTACTCATGTGTTTGTTCTTCACGGTTTATCTCAAGAAATAATTAACAATTGAGGACCCCGTTTTACCTCTATTTTTTGGAAATAGTTGTGTAAGACTCTTCAGATTTGCCCCTGCCGTTCAACTGCCTATCACCCTCAATCAGATGGGCAGACTGAACGAGTGAACCATTGCTTGAACAGTTCTTGTTGTGTTACACTGCCGCAGATCATTTAGAATCGGGTTTCCATCTCCCCATGGCCCAATTCAGTTATAACAACTCCCAACATGCATCAATCGGTTGTTCCCCCTACTTTACCAACTATGACCTTAATCCCACCTTCAACATGGAGCCCAGTTGTGGATTCAAGGTGGAAGTGGTGATGGACTTTGCAAAAATGATCAAGAAAGTATACCAGGGGTGATCACAAATTTAGATGTGGCCATGAAGGATTACAAGGAGAACGCTGATGGTAAAAGACGAGTTGGACCAGCGTACAAGGAAGGAGATCTCGTGATGCTGGATGCTAAAAGCTTATAGTCAATCAACAAAGCAAAAAACTGGGACCAAAGAGGTCTAGGCCATACCGCGTTGTCAAAAAAGGTGGGCCACGCCTTGTACCAGTTGAATCTCCTCACTCATTTCAAATTCTTTCAGTATTCCATGAAAGCAAGCTCACGCTGTTTGAGGGCCCCCCTTTAGAGACTCCCAAGGCTTATCTTGTGGATAAAGCCAGAGTGGGAAGTGGAGGAGATTGTAGCCTCTTATCAGGTTATAAGAAGACTTGAGTATTTTGTATTTTAGAAGGGATTTGATGCAGCGAAGAGCAGTTGAGTCCCAGTGCATGACTGCGCACATGCCCAAAATCTAATTGTAGCATTCCATGAGCGTTTCCATGAAGCCGCATGATTGGTTTCTTTTCAAGCCGTTGCTGTCATGAAATTGGCCCCTGCTCACAAAAACTTTTCCTTAGTGAGTGCCCCTGGAGGGGGGTGGAGCACAAAAAGAAGAGAGGTTAATGTCATGTTTATATGCTCTTATTGAGGGCACTAACAGCAGGGACAAGGCTTGGAGACATGAAGTCCAAAGTTTCAAATTTCAGAATCTTTTAGACCTCAAGCATAACTTGGATCAACGCTGGGTATAGGCTAGGTATGCCCAGGTTGGTACAAGTGAGGTGTTTAAAGCCCAGCCCCTTGTTTCAGCTCTAGCACTAAAACAAACAAGTTTTACATTAAACAATGATGGTTTAATTTGGTTAATTGGGAATGGGAGTTTAAACCCCGTTCAATTTACAAAATTGTGATCTTATGTTGGTTTCAACTTCAGTTGATTACTTGACTAAAGTCAGTTTTGAAGTATATTTCCCTTTAAGATGAAAGCATGCGCCTATTGATGCACTAAGGCTTAATTCTACTTTTGCCAATCTATAATATTCCCAAGTTAACTTAATTATGTTTCCTTGAGACCAATGTTTCTCGTTGGTTGTCTCCTCAATAAACCTCATAGTTGTTTTTACATTTTTCTATACGTTGACTTGGGCAAACCTGTTTGTGGTCCTCTTTGAGGAGGTCTCATGAAATGTTAGCCAATTTGTTTTCTTTAAAATTATCACAGCCTCAGGTACACCTCTGGGCCTACCATGTTCCCTCCAAAACAGGTCACCTGTGAACTCTAGCTATGTACAAAACTCAGCTAAGAACTGTCCTTTTACCACAGCCAAGTTTTGCTGATGCTCAATCTATTATTATTTTTACTACATTAAAACACTCTCACCCAGTGTCATTTCAGCTCAAGCACCCTCTGATGAGCTATCTTTATTACAACACTGGCTAATAGTTTTCTTGCGTTGGTCCTGTGCGCCGAGCTCACCACACAGGGAACTGGATAGTTATAGATACTCTCTTGATATAAAGGTCCTCACCACAACCATCAGGCTAAACAGTCTATTACATCCCTTCCATATTAAGAAAAGGAATGTGTTCCAATCACTTCTGTTGGAAAAGATAGTGGATTTGGGAACACTCTTGATGGGTGATAAGTGGCCGCCACTACCCCTGAACTAAGTTCACCATAACCCTGAGTCAACAAGATCCCATCCCTACATCATCACCATGTCCTACAAGACCTACTTGGACAAAATGAGAGCATATGCCGCAAGGTTTGTAAAAAAATTAGTAGATTGCAATTAAATTCTCTGAAAGGGGTTGAATCATCACGCTCAATATGATTAGTAATTATTAACGCAAAAAAATGAATTTTTGTGGATGCAACAAATTGAGAAAACTTTTGTGGATGAGATTACCCCAGAGAAGATTGTAACAAAGGTTTAGCACCCTCAAAAGATGGCAAAAAACCAACTTAAGGCTCTGGATGAGTCATCCGCCATGTCCAATTCTGAAGATCTTAAAGAACAAAAAAAACCCTAAGAAACTACACTGTAAAGTTATTGGCACCTCCATGGGTAGTAATCACTTTTCACCTACTTTTTATATGATATTTGCAAGACACTTTCCACCTGCTCCCACAATATTATAAATTTCTGTCACTCTGCTCATAAAAGTGTGCTGTGTTATATTACATTCTTATAATCAATTAAAATTATATTTAATCCAGAAAACTAAAAAGTTGATCATGTTTTAAAGAATCTTCCTCTTAAACAAAATTGTTGCAACCTATGGAGGGAACTACTCATTGATATTAGTGATGGCGGCGGCCATTTCTATAACTTTTGGTATTAGTGTCCCTTGATGGGGAGAAACAGGGAGCACATAATAAGTAACTGCTTCACCAATTACCTGCCATAAGCACACTTTTTCCGATCCTTTTTTAAACAGCACACTCAAAATTCTAATCCAACCCGCCATAGCCAAAACCAGATTGTAGAACATCTTATGGCGGACTGGGAGATTGAAACTGATACTAAAAGAATTGAAGTTGAAGAAAAACTGGCAGTCACGCCCAATTACCAAGTGTGCCGCAAGACCAACCTCAACTTCAACCCTGAACTCCACTAAGAATTGCAGATGCAGTTGTCCCCAAATAAACCAAGTAGCCCCTTTTTATTTCAAAAGCATGAGCAAGGTTTCTTACAATTTTCAGCTTACTAGTTGTAACAGCAATGATGTGCATCAATCAATATTTCCCACATATGTCCCCTAATAGTCCTGTTTACAAATCCTCAGAATGACAATGCCATGCGGACTATGGATGTTATTATGAGTATGGGTTCCCTTAATGGAAGCTAAGATTTTCCTTGGAACGTTGGATGTCTGACAATGTACATTTGATGCTCTGGATTTACTATTATTTGACGGAAAGCTTCCACCAGGTCTAACTTGGTAAAACAAGTGTACCTTGATATCAACCTTTTTATATTTTTTAATAACGGCATGAGGGTAGGGTCAGTCTCAGTTATAGATTTTATATTCCAATAACTGACACAGTGTTAAAATCATCATTAGCCTTAAGGACTATCTGGAGAGATACTACTGAATATTTGGACGGTATTACTGATCCATAATCCAGCATAGATTTGATTTGATTCTCTAAAGCGTCTTAAGATCTTTAGTTTAAGGTGTATAGGACAATCCTGCGCAAATATGTGCCCATCTTAAGTTTGAAGCTCAATTTAATGTGTCCAGTCATACACAAAGTAGGTGCATTAAAATTTCCAAACACTAAAACAGTATCACTATTCCTTGAAAACAATATTTTAAGTTCCTCACCTTCCATTAATTCCAGTTTAGTCATTGTGTTTAATTCTTTCACAAAGTTTCATTGCAAGGGGAAAACCTTAGAGAGAAAACTGTTACTTTTAAGAATTCCAAGTCAGACTGTGAAAAGAAACAATTTCATTTCTTCCCCAATGTTAATGGACAAGGCATATTTTATAAGAAATAAAAATTTTTCCGTTACATTTGATAAATTGGTAATATTGAGATAAAAACATACCCGCCAAAAGATGGCACTTTTAGGGGTATCTTCCATAGTTACTGTTCCAGCTTTATTAAATGAAAGTACCTACTTTGTGGCAGGTCTATTTGCAGGTTATATCCATACCTCCAGTATCTATTGACGCCAAAATTCTTCTTTCTGTGTTCACCATAATTTTTTCATGGTAGAAGAAGATAAGAGTAATGAACAAGGATACTTTTATTTTCAAATAGTGCTTGGACGGTCTTCTCTGAGAAAATCTTCTTAGTAATGCCACCACGGTGTTGCATAGTTTAATTGTTGATGGAATATCTTCACTCACCTCTAGTACTTGCACTTTCTAAACTTTCAACTTTTGGCAGCACAAAATTGGCTCTGACTCTCCCTAACGGAAGTCCTTCCCTTTACTACTTCTTTATCTAAAATCATACATAAACCCAAGTTTGGCCTTCACAAGCTTAATTCGTATTTCCAGATATAAGGCATTTCAATCTACTCCTTTAATGACTCAGCTTATAGATTTTCTCATCATGGAAGCAAGCAAGTCAGGGTGTAAGATCTTATGGAACATTCAAGGTAACTGAGTTGTGGGGACCTTACAGATTGTTCAAGTGAGCAAAATACAGCATATCTTTCATGTTCCCCTTTCATTGGGATGCCATCAACAAGGCTGACCAAGCTGCGTCCTAAGCCTCGTCTAGACAAGCTACACAATCCAAAGATTGGGGTACTCATTAAAGAATTCAGGAAGTGTCTCTTTTTTAGCACTAGGTGGTCCCAACCTAAAGGGTGGATACACTAATCTACCAGGAAGTGTCTCTTGTTTGTCAGGTAACTCTCTTACCCATGCTGATTGTTTGTCAGGTAAATCGTTAAGATGTTATAAACTTTATTGTCAAAAAATACTGTTCCACCAGAAGCCTTTGTTGAGCTACCAAAACTGGGCTTTTTCAAATGTCTCATGGATTCCTTACAAGAACATTGCTTCTAAAGGAGGATGTATGTTTTAATCTTAGTTACAGCTGGCTCAGAGGATTAGAACTGGAATAAACTTTTGATAATCCAACAAACCTCTCAGAATAAGAATATTATAAGAAAGAGGATCAAAAGCAGGGTTGTTGGGTGTTTTTACCAATCTGTAGGATGGGCTGCACACAAACATTACTGACCCCCTACATAGATTTCAGAAGGTATGGTATTTCTGGTGCGATGGAATAGATGGATTCTTTTAATAATTGCCAAAGGGGTTGGTAAGGACCAACCAATTAACCATCCACAGAAGAGAGATCACACTTAAAGTAAACAATTTTTTATGCATACCACCATAACTTGGGGTGTTTAACCCCAAACTACTGATAAAAAATACATTCACTCGGCAGTGCACATAATTTCAAGAGGTTGTAACCATTAATGTGATAAGGCAGCTAGTTCAGTATCTGGTTCATAATTATAGAGTTTAGTATATAATGTTTCTAATAATTAACGGTTAAAAAAGAGAAATTTACTTATTTTACATGTGGTGAGCTGACCTGGGGACAATGCTTCACTGATGAAGGATAAAGGGGATTCAAATTAATGGGAAAGGAGGATAAAACCCAGAAAAACTCCATGCATGGCGTATGATAGTCCAGAAACCCTATGGAACGCCTTGCTATTTACTGTCTCAGTTTGGAACATTGGTGTGCAATTCCAACACGGTCATAATCCTCTACCCAGAGTTCATCTACCAGGATTAAAGTTGGGGAAGCAGTGTTAGAAAGTCCATATTCTACCACTGGGGTATCCTCCCCTTAAAAAAAGAAGTTAAAACTATTCTAGAACATCTTAAGAAGTCAGAAATGAGGTCAGCAACCTCTTTTCTTTTTAAAACCTAAGATGATAATTTCCTCAACTTGTTTAATCTAGCTTTTTATATATCAATGATAAAGATCTGTAACATTGAGCTTAACACAACTTTTGCACTATTTTAACGGAACAATTTATAGGCCAAACTCAATTAAATTGAATCTGTGATTGTTCTAGTTTAATTAATCTCACAAATTTTTCAATTAATTTTTTATCTCAATAATCTTATGCGTTCTAGTTGATTTCAATCAGATCTGAGAAACATAAGGATTTAGATACCCTATCTATATACCAATATTTTCTTAACCTTCATATGGAGATTCTTAATTTATTGGTTATTTATCCAAGAATTTGATAATCTCTTTAGTTTAAAGGTCATACTATAGGCTGAGCCTTATTTTCTTTTATTAGGGTTTCTTCATGAAAGCTTTGGCCGTATCAGATCTCTTGTGATTTATAAAGTTCTGATTAACTGACTAGGATCAAACCATTACGCTTAGACTATAAAATGTTATATTTTTATACTAATGGCAAGCCAATAATAGGTGACATTGAAAATTAACATTGCCCTTATTAGGACAATATGATTATCCAGAGTAGATTTGGTATTATAAGCTTCTGTTTACTGTCATATGGCACCGAAATTTTGGCAACTTTATATATATATTCATAATTTAGGCATTTAAAAATGTTACACTATCCATACTGCTACTTTTTTTAGTTTATCTTTCTCTTATTGCTGGTACTTCAAATAACCTGCCATTTTCCCTCAACTCTTGCTTTAATCATTTACCAAAAGTTAAGCACATTGGCTATATTTATTAACTTTTTTGTAACACAGTCCTTCTACTTTTTTGTTAAAACCCAAGGGCAGCCACGCTCCATATAAAGGGTGGGACTTTAAGGTCTCACTCGCCATAACAACAAACCAGATGACCTAATGAAGTTACCTCAATCCATAAGATCTATTGACTGTTGTGCTAAACCTGGAAATTATGATGAAAATTATTAACAAAAGGGGTTCTCAAAGATAGATTGAATAATATGTGCTAGAAAAATTTAGTGCACAGATTGCCCTATAAGTCAAGGTGCAATTTCACAACCTCTATTAGCCTCTGTCACTTGGCAATCTTTGCAATAAAGCACATACTTTGTAATTTGTCAACCTTAACTAATAGATGGACAAGGCCTAGACTCTGGTCACCCCATGGATGCCTTATGTTTCTTCTTCCCAAGTAACACCATAGTTCCCTTGCAGGTAGGTTTCTAGGCACCTATCAGGTTCTGGAAGTCTCAGGTTCTTTTTTACTCTAATCACTTGGATGAAAGATGTGCTGACGCCAAGGAGGCATACCAGGATAAATTACCCCAAACTTAAACATTTTGAAAAATACCTCCAAAATACTATATAAATGTTAGAAATAAGCCTTATGGGATGACCTGATTTATGCAAGATAGGATATCATTTAAAGAGTGGAAAAATATGTTAGAATCAAGGATGAGGAGCTTTGTTCCTAACCCATTTTCTTAAAGACTAACTCTTACATGAGCTATAAAACTATGATATTTTAGGCATGTCAGCCCAATGGATCTGGCGTCCCGATTGTAAGTCCAGGGAAATGTCCCCTGTTCATAGATTGGGCGCTCTTCCCGTTTTTGAATATAAAAGGGGCCAAAGAGGGTGGCTGTACCCCTGTCAACCAGTGCAACCTCGCCCACATGGTAAACAAGCGTTGGGTAACAGCCCTCCCTCTTCAGATTCCTCCTCTGGTACTCTTGATCAACTCAGTTGAACTTGTCAGACGGATTAAAGAAATCTGTGCCAAGATCACTGAATCAAAGTTTAAGGGTCAACACCAATGGGATCAAAGCCAGACAATTGGAAAATGTATGCCAAAAAAGGGACAAATTTCAATGATCAGCTGGAATTGCGGATGGTTTTGACTTAGCCACCAAAATGAGTGCTGATGCCAAGCCCCTCCTGAAATTGTCAGGGATGATCCCTGATGTGCAGATGGTATCCTCAGAGACCATCACTGACAGTTTGAAACCCCTATCCAGAAAATCAGAAGTTGCAGCTGATGTAACTCATTTGACTGAACAAACAGCCCAGTCTGGGCACAGGCAGATTGGGTATCCTAAAACCGTTTCCAACCAATTGTGACTGCCCCTATGTGGGGTGGCCCTGTGGATTTCATATTGCTCAACAAGCCAGATGCCATCATACTAACTGATGAAAATGCAGTTGAGCCTCAGTTCAGGCATTCGAGGTCAAACTGACAGTGACTTGGCCTGCCACCAAATCCTTTGATGTCAGTTCTAATTGAATTTATCTTCCCCATTTCCTGAAACATATGCTGAGTAGGTGAATTTGAGGGACCTGATCCCAGCTTGGATTCCCGTAATCAAACACTATTTAATCAGTTGCCTTTCACTGAAAAAAACTGTTGGTTGATTTTCTTTCTTCTTTTTCCAAAAAAACCTTTCCCCAGTTCAGTTTTTTGTGTTTGAAAACAAACCGCCTTATTTGCCAGTTTCTAACACCCCTCAGGGTTTATGGCCATGTTCTTCCAGTATTTTGCTAGGTGTCTACATGCAATTATGGCTCAAATGCAATTATTAGCTAACTCATTCCCAGTTCCATAACCGTCATACCAGCAGCAGTGCCTCTGGAGATATCAGTTTTCTGTTTGGGTGCTTTGGCACTCAGGCTGGCAGGATGGTCTAATTCTAACTTGCTGTTTGCCTAACATAATTGACCAACCATTATTCATATCCATTTCCGCCTTTCACATCGATATTAGCGTAGCAATGGTCCCTTCTTTTCAACTGCACCAGGTTGTGAAAAAAAAACTCTGGCCATGTTAGCCTAGTACCACTCAAAATGTCTGACCCACATCCCATAGTTGCTGTGGCTATCATTCCTATGTCAGTATGTTCTGACAATCTGACTTGTGAATGGCTTACTCACACTATGAACCTAGTGGTTTCCTCCAACTCTAATACCATCTCTTCTGTATTGCTGGATTCAAAACAGCTGCCAATAAAGAGAACTTCGCTTACTTCTTACTGCCCATGAAGATTAGTGTCAGGTCCCATCACATTTCCTTTGAGGCTTTGGTGGATACCAGAGCCGCAGGCAATTTTGTGAGTGTTGAACTAGCAAAACAATTGGAGCTCAATCTGGATGTAGGTCCTTCAGTGGTGGTTGCTTCTTCAGCCTCCAAACCTCATATCTAGTCTGTCAGTCAGTTTCTTTTGCAGTAAATCAGTATATCTTTTGCAATCAGTTCTCAGCAATGCCAAACTTGTTGTTTCCAGTTATATTGAGGGTTGGTTGGTGGCGCCAGCAATACATTAAGATTCATCTGGAGTCAAATATGTTGTCATTTGCCAAAGATCAAATGGAAGGAAAAATCCCTTAGTTAATACCCTTAAGAAAACACAAGGCCCTAGCTCCAAAACTTCCCTTGTTTCCCCTTTGGGCCTTCAATCTGATTTTCCTGAAGAATTGATGCGCTATCAAAGTATCTTTGATTCCAAGAAGGCAGACCATATCCCCCCTCACACTAAATTTGACTTAGGATTTCAAACAACGGTACAGTTGGTGAACATCAACTGCCCCTTGTATCCACACATGGCAGAAGAGGAGGCTGCTCTTAACACCTGGTTATATGATATGCTTAAAAAAGGATGGTTGTTTAAGAAGACATCACCAATTGCCTCCCTCATTATTTTTGCCAAGAAGGCCAATGGTTTTCTCCATTCCTGTGTGGATTATGGTCACCTAAATAAAATTATAGTGAGCAATCCCTACCCTTTACCCCTTAGGCAGACTATCAGTCAAGCGATTGAAAAATCACGTGTGTTCTCCAAGCTTGATCTCATCAATGCCTTTAACCAAGTATGGGTAATGGAAGGTCAAGAATGGCTTACTTCAATTTTTACCAAATGAGGTATCTTTCAGTTCCGTGTAATGCCCTTCAGGATAAAAAACGCGCCAGCTACCTTTCAAAGGATGATTGATACTGTTCTGGGCAACCTCCGGTTCACATGCGTGGTCACATATATTCTGACATCTTGATTCATTCCCCAACTCCCAAATAACATGCCAAAGACTTAGAAGTGGTCGTGGCTGCTTTGAAAAAGATGGGCCTGTTTTTCAAGACTTTTAAATGCAAGTTTTATAATGAGGAGACTACCTTTCTTGGAAACCTGGTCCTAAAATACGGTTATGCAATTCTGCCCAACAAGTTGGAAGCCATCCGCAAGTGGCTGACTCCAACAACCCAGAAACAATTATGGAGTTTCTTGGGTACCATTATCTTTCTAAAGAAATTTTCCCTGGCCTTTTCCCAGTTGGCTGCTCCGCTCCACACCCTCATGGGTAAAAATATACCTTTCTGTTGGACCCCCAAGTGCCAGCAATCATTTAGGTCAAGTAAAGAAGTATTTTTATCACCCCTTTTCTAAAACATATGAACCCCTTTAAACCATATATCATCACTTGTGATGCTTCAGGTGTACAGTTGGGGCAGTTCTGCTCCAGGAGCACTATGATTTAGAACATCTGGTTGCCTACTTTTCCTGAAAATGTTCCTCAACTGAGCAATCATGGGCCATTTATATTAAGGAATTGGCAGCCGTAGAATGGGCGCTGGCTCATTGATGGTACCTGTTACAGGGTGCCCAACATGAGTTAACCGTGCTTATGGACCACCAAGCTCTTTTATATTTCTGCTAACCACAAAAATTGGCACACAAGCAGGCTCAAACCTATTAGGACTTCTGCAGTTTCAATTTTTAAATATGAATTTGTGAAATGTTCATTAAATGTGCTTCCTGGCTTCCTTAGCCACAACTTGGCTCATTGCCTCACAGACTTGGAGGAAGTGGACCTAGTTACTGTGATCCCACCACCCAAATTCTATCCATTGTCACACCTGTGGTCGCCTCAGTAGAGTTAGCTTTCTGAAGCTCCGCTCATCTCACAGGTTTTGGTGGCCCAGATGTCCTGTCCCAAAGGGGTGGATTTACTTGATTGATTATTCCTTCAAACCCACAAACATTCCTTGTATTCCTTGGTGAAGGGTCTCATCTATTTTAGGTCATGGGTTTAGGGTCCTCCTCTCCTTAGAGTTTAGATGTTTCAAGCGCATCAAAATCCTCCCATTATCAGCCATCTGGACAACAAGAAATGTACCAAAGTGATCAAGCAGACTTATAACTGGGTGGTCTTAACTAAGGAAGTTTCAGCCTGGTTGCCGATTGTGTTACCTATGCACAAGACAAGTCAGACTGCACAGGAAGAAATGGCCTCCTTCATCCCTTACAACAGGCGGAGGGTCCATGGACATTGGTGTCTGTGGATTTTATTGTCAAACTCCCCTGTTTTAATGGGTATACGGTGGTGATGGTGGTGGTCAACCATATCACCAAATTCTCCCTATCTATTCCCTGTGCTTCTGTGATCACATCAAAAGAAACCGTGTGTCTCTTTGTATGCCATGTGTTCTCTATGTTTGGTTTCCCGCAGGAGAACATCAGTGACTGTGGCCCCCAATTTACAGTGTGGTTCTGAAATGAGCTTTTAACCATCTTAAAAATCACCCCATGCCATTCCACCATGTAATCCCCAGTCTGATGGACAAACTTAGCGTGTTAACCAAATTTTGGAACAGTCTTTACATTGTTATGAACCAGCTGCATACTATACTTGGGCCAATGACCTCTCCCTCACCCAATTTGCCTATAATAACGGTACTCACGCTTCTATGGGGTTTTCTCCCTATGAAGCGACGTTGGGTTATAACCCCTCTTTTTTGGTCAGTCCCTGTCTATGTCCAAAGGTTCCTGCTGCCACAGATCATGTTGAGCATATTTGGTCTACCCATTCCTTAGTGCGGGAGCACCTCACAAAGGCAATAGAGGATTATAAATGGTTTTCAGATTAAAAATGGCTTCCTGGTCACTATATAGCAGTGGGCTCTCACGTTATGTTAGAGAACTTGCCATCTGTGGATGCAGGTACCTTCACAGAAGTTTGCAAGCAAGCATTTGGGTCCCCACCTGGTGGAGTAAGACTTGGGCAATGGTGCTTTCCAGTTAAAACTGCCAGCTCATTGGAAACAGCACCCCATCTTCCATGTGTCCAAGTTGTCCCCATTTAAGGGTATTGTTCCCACCAAACCTGAACCTATAGTGATAAAGGGTGCAGAAGAAGCCAAGGTGGAAAACATCTTATCATCCCATTAATCCTGGCAGTCAGTTCATTATCTCATAGCATGGAAGGGTTATCCAGATTTTGAGAATAGTTGGGTCAAGGCTTGAGATTGTGCTAATTGCATGGAACTGGTTGAGGCGTTACATGAGTCCCACCCCAACGCTCCTCGTCCCCCCCAAAAAAAAGTTGCACCTGTAATAATGATCAAATTGCCCAAGGCTCATAAAATTTGGTCCTTGTGTAGTTTCCCAGTGGTGGTGTTCTTCCTTCAGAAAAAGGAAAGGGTAATGTAAGTCCAAAGGAACATCCCCTGTGCATAGATTGGGCGCTCTTCCCGTTTCCATAATGAAAAGGGGCCAAAGAGGGTGTCTGTACCCCTTGTCAACCAGTGTGACCTCACTTATGTGGTAGACAAGTGCTGGGTAACAGCTCTCTCTCTTCAGATTCCTCCCCCAGTACCCTTGCTCAACTCAGTTGAACTTGTCATCTGGATTAAAGAGATCTGCACTGAGATCACTGAATCAAAGTTTAAGGGTCAACACCAATAGGATCAAAGTCAGACAATTGGAAAATGTATGCCAAAAAAGGGACAAATGTCAGATTATTGGCTGGAATTGCAGATGTTTTTGACTTAGCCACCAAAATGAGTGCTGATGCCAAGCCCCTCCCAAAATTGTAGGGGATGATCCCTGATGTGCATATGGTATCCTCAGAGACCATCACTGACAGTTTGAAACCCCTATCCAGAAAATCAGGAGTTGCAGCTGATGTAACTCATTTGACTGAAAAAATAGCCCAGACTGGGCACAGGCAGATTGGGCATCCTGAAGCCGTTTCCAACCAATTTTGACTGCCCCTATGTGGGGTGGCCCTGTGGATTTCATATTGCTCAACAAGCCAGATGCCATCATACTAACTGATGAAAATGCGGTTGAGCCTCAGTTCAGGCATTTGAGGTCAAACTGACAGTGACTTGGCCTGCCACCAAATTCTTTGATGTCAGTTCTAATTGAATTTATCTTCCCCCATTTCCTGAAACATATGCTGAGTAGGTGAATTTGAGGGACCTGATCCCAGCTTGGACTCCCATAATCAAACACTATACAATCAGTTGCCTTGCACTGAGAAAATTGTTGGTTGATTTTCTTTCTTCTTTTTCCAAAAAAACCCTTTCCCCAGTTCAGTTTTTTATGTTTGAAAACAAACCGCCTTATTTGCCAGTTCTAACACCCATCAGGGTTTATGACCATGTTCTTCCAGCATTTTACTAGGTGTCTACATGCAATTATGGCTCAAATGCAATTATTGCAGAACTCATTCCCAGTTCCATAACTTCATATCAGCAGTGCCTCTGGTATTCCGGTTTTCTGTTTGAGTGCTTAGGCATTCAGGCTAGCAGGCCAGTCAAATTCCAACTTGCTGTTTGCCTGACACCAATGATCCAATTTTCAATTTAAGAAACCTAAAAACAAAACAATTTGGAAGTTTAACTAGTGAAAAATTATTAATTTATTGTATTATTGATTCTGATAATTAAAACAAAAACTGTGACTGTAAAATAATGTTTTCTTAAGTTCTGACCTTAAGAAATTCATGCTTATTTAAAACAATCACTAGAATACCTGCATAAAAATTGAGTCTCACTAGGCCAAACCTGGACTTTTTGAGGTGAGAAATCAATAATACTGGGTAATTTTTGATAGGTTTCTAGATTGGAAGGGTTATGAGGTGATTAGAGGTCTATGGTTCCTGTATCAAATTAATGTGTTTCTGGATGGCTCCTGGAGGGTGCAAGAGGCCTCAACCACCAGAATTCAACTCTACCCCTAACCCTTTATAGAAATTCACCAGAAGCCCACAAAGACTGACAAAGAAGATTTTAGAGCCCAGCAATGCTCAGGACATCTGTGAGGGACTGTCTTTCAAGCTGGCCCCTATCATACTAAATAATCATTATTTATCTGAGGGTCCAACCTAAGGATGATACTGCACCAAATTTTTGGGGAAATTAAAGTAATGGGTAAATAGGATAAATCCAGTAAACCTCAAGGCACAGTGTTCTGATGAGCCAGGAACTATATGGACGACCCTGCTATTTTCTATCTCAGTTCAAGGAATTGGTGCACAATGCCAACACATTCAATTTGTCCCATACCCTAAGTTCATTTACCAGGATCAAACTTGGGAGGCATTGGTTATTGGGTTCATACTCTACCACTGGGGCACCCTCCCTTGCCCCTATCCAGCCTTCTAAGAAAAGTATGATTTTTCTTATATAATAGGAGATACTCTCAAGGCCTCAGTCACCAAAAAACAAAACAGCTGATCTAATGATGAGTTACTTAATCCATAGGACTATTGGTTGGTTTTGACAGACCTGGGATTATGGTGTAAACAGTACAAAATAGGTAAGCCACAAGTACACTTTGTATTGACTCACCTGAGTAATTTGAGCACAAATTATCTTAACAGGTTGAATTGTGGTAGGTGCTCAAACTTGATAGACTCTGTCACTGGTAAACTATTCAATGAAGCATGCATATTATGCTGATCTAACCTTGTCTAATATTGTGTACTGAAGCTTAAGTCTCTAATTACCTGCATGGCATTATTGGGCTTCTGCCAATGCAACTTAATAAGTCATTTGCAGAAAGTTTCTAGGACACTATTAGGTTCTGAAAGGCTTAGATTCTTCATGCCTCCAACCATATTAGCTCCAAAATGTGATAATTGCCAACGTGACATACTGAGATTTTATTCCCCAAACATAAACATTTTTAAAACTGTACCAAATAAATATATTTATAAATTTTAGAAAATCACCTATAATATGATTTAAAATTATATAAATTGGTCTTTTTATAAAAAAACAAGATAATAGATAAAAAAATTTAAGTTATGAGTTTTGTGCTAGACCTATTTTTATATACTAGCCATAAAAAAAGCTAATAGATTGTTATGCGTGGAAGATCCCCTTTTTGGGTTGGGCACCACTAGTGTTAAAAAAGAGCTAATAGATTGTAATAATTTATGCATGATGGCCTGGCAGATCATTGCATCCCAGTGACTCAATCACAAATAATCATGGAATCATAAAATTTTAATAACCCTCAGCAGAATAGATAACTAATTTTATTATTTTTAAACTAACTCAATTTTAAATATAATTGTATCAATTGAAAAAATTGACTGTTAACATAGTGTTTACCAAGGCTCGACCATATGAAATTTGTACAAGATTTACTATTAAATAAACTCACATATTATAAATCCATATGCCATTGTTGGAATTTCAGTTGACCACATTATCCATCCTATTAACAGATTATCATCTTGAAGGTTTTTATTTCTAATATGATCTACTAACAATTTCTGACTAGAGTATTAGTTGTATATAAGCAATGGAAGGATCTAATGATAATTTTGATTAGTATTTTTGTTTGGATCATTCCTGAAACATTGAGTAGTGATTCAATGAGGGAGTAACACATGATAGTCAAATTACTATGAGGAAACATTCTGATTAAATGAGTGGAAATTTTGTCAAAACTAACAAGGCGTTTTAATGGTTGTTTTAATAATAAAAGCATCTTCATCTGACATGACCCTAATAAATTGGTGTCCAGTTTTTGACACTAACAAGATAGGTGATGAACATTGAGGATTACGCTATGCAAGAATAATCAAGGCAAAGATACCCACCATTATAAGAGCTAAAGCTCAATGGTCAAACCATCTGGGTAACAATTAATTAATCTCCAGAAAGCTTAAAATCTATGCGCTAAGTGAACTATAAAAACCCTTAAGTTTCTTAATAAAGACATACCTCAATTTGATAATAAAGTTGTTTATACATTAATTGTATAGCTTACTATTGTGATGAGTGCAAGGATTAGATATCCTTATGCTGTTGTTATCAAATCTTTATTTGGCTCTGCATGAAGGAAAATAGGAAAGAGTTCCCTAACAGTTCAAAGATAGCTTAAAGAGGAAGAAGCACCTGTTTATCTTTGGACCCTTTACTCAACTTGTCCTATGCAATCATTTTAATAATAGCCTTCATACCATTATTGCTCAGTTTATTTATTTCAGTTAATCAATTCAATTGATTAAATATCTGTGCACTTAAAGTAAGGGAGCAAAAGTGAGCTACAATATTAAGAGCGCTTTGTATTTTAACAGGTGCTCACTAAAGGTCATAGTTGAGTTGTCAAAAGCCAATTTCAATCCATGATGTCTTATAAGAATAAACTTTGGAAGCTCTGGACGGAGGTGAAGACTGTCAAATAAAAAAGTGCTTAGCTTGGCATATCAAGTTGATTCTAATACCTTGGAAGAGCATGTAACCAAAGCAGAAAAATCTATTGAGCAAGTTAGTAATGTGAATAACGACCTGTGTAAAAAAAGTTGCCTCTTTAAATCAGAAAGAAGGGCAAACTCATTAAGGAAATCTTATTTTAAATACTGGATGGGAAGAGGAATGAGAACGCCTTTATTGTACTATGAGGATATGGCAAAGATGATGAAGCCTATTGAGGAATTAGATAATCACAGATGTGATTGTACACAACTTGAGGCATATAAAGCTGACAAAAATACTTGTGAAACTCCAGTTTGGAAGACACCCCTACCCTAAAATATGCCTAAATAGTTTTCTAACATGGCAAAATTGACTCTTTAAGCCACATCTATGGCTAATTGAGTTATTGGGCATATATCTCCTGTGAGTTATGTGACAGAAGAGTTTTGGGATACATTAAAATTGCCCGCCATTCACTGAGATAATGCCCAGCGTTTTTATGTCTATTTGAAATGACAATGTTAAGTTATGCATACTACCAGAAAGTAGTAATTTTAATGAACTATCTTAGCACCAATTGCCAAGATCTGGTGCTGCCTCACCTTAATGGAGACAACTGGCCATATGCTGAAGCTAAAGAAGTGATCATGTTGGAATTTGGAAGTCTTACTTGGATGGAAAATAGCAATCAAGTATTCATGGGTAAACAATTCCAAAAGAAAGAGGTGCGGGTCGATTTCACCAAGTTATTTTTTTCCAAGAGTCCCAGATCTTGGCGGGAAAAAAGTGCTCACTAACTTTAAAGCACGAATAGCCATGCAGGAGGCACTTTAGCCCTACTGCAAACTGAATTGGATTATGGCGATGGCACTAGTAACCCAAACTATGACCTTGCAGATGGTGGACCATCTGAAGATTCTTAAAGAAACTTTTACTGCTCTCATCCTAATTTTAAAGTGATTCAGATGAAGGCTCAAAATATTGGCAAATTTTCTAAACTCTCCAAAGAGCCTGAAACTAAATTGTAATGGAAAATAAACCCAAATCTCAAAAACAGCTGGATGAAAAGTCAATTTGCTGTTTTCAATGTGTAAAATTGAATATGTAATTTACCATTGTCAGAAAAAAGGTTGAAAGATCAAAATTTTTCATTAAGACCAAGGAACCTGGTTCATAGTCAGGAAAAGGACCAGCAGTTTAGACAAGGGACGTTCTAGTACTGCTGCTAAACCTGTCCCACCTGATATAATTTTTGATAATATCACTATCTTTGATATACCTGTGGAGGAAAACGCGCTTGATCCGCTCATAGGGTGGTCAACTTAGATGTCAACGCATTTAACTAGATCAAAGCTAAAAGATTGACTCCAGAATCACTAAGGAGGTTGCTCAGCTATACGCACAACATTTAGCAGTGAAAATCAGATCCAAAAAAGCCCTGAAGTATTATTTAAAATGAAGTTGGATGAGACAAATGTTTCCTTATGTATAGGCACAATCAAGAAGTCATTCCCTGATTTATTCACTCAAATAATTCACACTCTTGATATAGCAACTAATGCCTCTATCCATTCAGCAAATATTTTATTATAGTGCTTGGAGTGTACCTATGCAGTTATACTAGTCAATAGGATAAGATTATGAGCTATAATTGATAGTGGAGCACCAATCAACATCATTTACACCAAAATTAGTGAAACACATGAAGATCTCTCCAGATTTTAAGCATCAAAAGAATATGAAATGGCTGGAAAAGACATCATCATTTCATATGGAGTTTATAGTGTGCTATTACTTTGGTTTGGATCACTGGTGTTAACTCCCTCACATAGTACTGGCCAATCTGAATTATGATACTTATTTGGATGAAGTTTCTGAGAATTTATTGGGTGAAATGTGACTTTTAAGAGAACACTCTGACAATAGTGGTGCAGAGATGCCTTTTGAAGTAGCAGCATAAGGGTGAGACCCCACTGACAAAAAGGAATAACTTTGTTGATCTGATTTATAATGATGGCATTATACCATTTCAATATAAAATAGTTGGATTGAAATAGAAAGCAAATGTCAATGGAAATCATGGAGAATTTTGGAATAACTTTAAGGACAAGTGGGATGAACACTATTCAATGGGAGCTCAAATCATAGTTATCACAGGGTTAATGATCAAACTCCTATAACATCTATTTGAGATATTTGTCAGCCCATGGAGTAAAATGAAGTTTGAGTCATGGGTTGCGCCAGGAATCATTATTCCTAGCCATGGAGAAATAAGTGTTCTCCTAGAAAATCTTGGAAAGAAACCATTTAAAAGTTTAAAGAATCAAATTTGGCACATTTCTACATCTACTCTGATGGTGAATATTGATAAACTTACAATTTTGGGTCATTATCCAAAATAGGATTGCTAGCAAAAACTTCCAAAAGTGTCAACGTTTTAGTGATCATGAGCAACTATCCAATTTATCTAAAAAATAGCAAGAGGATGGTCTTTGTTTGTTTAAAAAGATCATGAGATATTTGCTCAGAATGATCATAACTTAGGATATGTGAAAAATGTAATCCACAAAATCAATACTGGGGAATACCCACCAATAAGGATGAGACTTGTCTGTAGGTCAAGAGCTGGTGAAAATGAGTTCATCAATGAAATTAGCAAGATATTGGAGAATGAGCTTCTCATTCCATCACCAAGCCTATGGGCAAGTATGATCCTCCTGGTGAAAAAGAAGGATGGATCAAATCAAGTAGTGATCAATTATCACCGTTTAAAAAATCACTTATAAAGACTCCTATCCACTCCCATAAAAATGTTTAACTTGCTCAATTGCCTGGGATAAAAAAATACTTTTTGTCTATGTACTTATTTAGGGCTATTGGCAAATCAATTTGCCAAAATGAAGATCAGGAAAAATGCACAATAATTACTGTGCAAGGGTTGTATTAGCTGACCAGAATGCCCCAAAGTTTATGCAATGTGCAGGTGACATTTCAACAGGACCAATTTTATGTCTTAAATGATTTCAGGCTAAATGAACTAATGGGAATATGATGAGTTATGAACATTCTTTATTTTTAAGAAATGAATGGGATGGTGGAAAGAGTGAATGCAACTCTAGCCTCAATGTTATGAAAGTTGGTATGAGGAAAATTTCCACTTGGGGAGCATATCTGAGTTCAGTCACATTAGCCTACAGTATCAGTTACCATTTGGTGACAGGGAAAATGCCATTCAAACTTTTAACTGGGCGAAGGGCTGCATTGCCACTAATATTTGTATTCTTCCATTGATCCAGTTTTAGGGATGATCGCTCAACAATATCTATCCCAGCTGGCCAATATCATGGTTGAATTACAATTTCAAGCATTTAAAATGATGCTGAAAAGGAAAATCAACTAAAAAATTGGGCAATCAGAATTGGCCTGCATTAAAAGAATACCATCTGGGAGATAGGGTAGCCTATTCTGACACCCATGGATTTGAGAAAAAAAAGTGGGCGCCCTATGGTTGGGTACATTAGATTCATTGTCAAGTCAGTGGGTGATGCCTATATGATCAATAATATTAAAGATGAAAAAATAGTTACTAGAGTCCATTCAAAATACTTAGAGTATTTGACTTAAGAGAAAAAATAATGTTAAAAATATAAAAAAGCGATGAAAAAAGATGAAAATGTATCAATTATATATATATAAAAACTTAAAATATTAAAATATTAAAAAGTTTAATTTTTTTATGCTAAGGAAATGCATCTGGCACTGTTCCCACCTACCAAGTGTAGAGGAAAGGATAGATAATGACAGGAACAAGTCTTAATGTTTGGAAGGATCAGAAAAGGCTAAAACTAGATCTAGTTTGATAATTTCTATGAATAAGTTATTAATAGGACCAGATTGGGTTGAAACTAAGTCTGCTGTGAGTAGTCCCAGGAGCTAGTTCAGGACTCAGTAAGGACAGCTGAGAGGATCCTGAGAAATGATGAGGAGTCATTAAAGCCCATCCTGGAGTTAGTATTGGTTAAATGGCAAAATGCTTTTAAAGTTCTGTCCTAGGGTTTATACATGTTGACCAGTTCATCTCTCAGCAAGGATGCCCAATATAGTACTTGTAGCAATTGACAATCATACATGAATATCATAATGTTGGGAAAAATGAGATTTGTCTGTGTTAATAGTTGCAATTCTATTATTCTGAGTAGGAGGTTTCTATTCAGGTTGATAATGGAATAAAAATTATATAAAATACATATTTGATTGGTTGTTTGTTCTGAGATTCCCCTCCAATTCTCCATCAATTTACCTGGATGCCATCAATTCCAGAGGCTTTTGCGCCCCTCATTACCTACAATTCATTTAGCCTTTTTAGGAAAAGTATATCAAATTGAGGTTATCCCAATGGACCTCACTTTGGAATTCTATTCTGACTATAAGTCCATTCCCAATAAAGGCTGATATTCACTGGATTTGTTTATTTATTTAAGCAAGGATTTGGGATATGAATGGTGGAGTGATGAGGAGGAGAGGAAAGGGGGTGGATGCGCCAGGATCCTCTTGAGAGTGATCTTGCCCTGGTGAGAGGGGAAGGAGCCAGAGTGGCCTGAGGTGACAGAGGCTGATTGACCGCACCTTGGCTGGGTAACCCTGAGGTGACAGAGGCCATAGGGACACACCTCAGCCCAGGGGGCCCAAGGTGACAGAGGCCGGTGCACTGCACCTCAGCCCAGAAGCCTGGCAAGGCCATCCATTTGGAAAGGACCATACAGAGTTGGTATGACCACATATGGGGGTAGTGGTTTAGGGTTGGTGGCAGGCTGGGCCTTGGGAGCCCCATCCATTACATTATTCCAAAGTCAAAATTTCTTTAGTGGCTGTGGTACCATCCAGCCCACAAGATGGCCGCAGTCAATGTCCCAAGCGTCACCATTGGTCATCAGTCTCTTTTGTTGGTTTGTAGGGCCTTTCAACAAAAGGGATGGGTAGCTTGGAGGTGGGCCAGACTGCTGGCGGTTGATGGCCTCTTGTGCCTGCCAGGAGACCTCCAGAGAGCCTATTGATTTGATCCAGGGGCTCTGGATTTCTGGTCAATTTCCCCAAGCTGCTCACAAAAAAGGTTCCCTGTCAAAAAAATTGTTGGTCGCTGCACACCTGCCTTGCCAGTTCAGGTCCAAGTCCGCCAGAAATTTCCATTTTACAAGGGGGTAATGTAACGATTGACGATTGTACATGAATCTCATAAGGTTGGGAATTATGAGATTTGTGTGTGTCAATAGTTGCAATTCCATTATTCCAAGTAGGAGTTTTCTATTTGGGCTGATAATGGAATAGAAAAATAAGTTAATTATTTGATTGGTTGTTTGTTCTGAGGTTCCCCTCTGATTCTCCATTGAGTTACCTGGATGCCATCAATTCTGGAGGCTTTTGCACCCCTCATTACCTACAATTCATTTAGGCTTTTTAGGAAAAGTATATCAAAGCAAGGTCAACCCCATTGGACCTCACTTTGGAATTCTATTCTGAATTTGATTCCATTCCCAATAAAGGCCACTATTTGCTGGATTTGTTTATTTATTTAAGCAAGGATTTGGGGGTGCAAATGGCGGAGTGATGAGGAGGAGAGGAAAGGGGATGGACGCACTGGGATCCTCTTGAAAGTGGCCTTGCCCTGGTGAGAGGGGAAGGAGCCAGAGTGGCCCAAGGTGACAGAGGCTGGTTGACTGCACCTCAGCCAAGTAACCCCAAGGTGACAGAGGCTGGTGCACTGCACCTCAGCCCAGATGCCCAGCAAGGCCATCCATTTGGACAGGACCATATGGATTTGGTACAGCCACATATGAGGGTGGTGGTTTAGGGCTGGTGGTGGGCTGGACCTTGGGAGCCCCATCTGTTACAGTACTGGCATGGCATGATGTCATGGGAACTATGCTCAAGAGGGGTGGCAGTGGGTAGCAATCAAGGATGAAGAGCCACAAAGTTGAGCATGGCATGAGAACATTGAGTGCAGACAGAGCCAAACTATACTGAAGTCATAGAAATATGATGACAGAACATGACCACAGCCTGAGATGGCTTATATCCCCAATGGTCTTTCTTTCTATGAATGATCCGGTCAAGCAAGAGGATATGTGGAATTTTAGTTGACCATATTATCCATCCCATTGACAGATTATTAATTATGAAAATTGATATTTCTAATCTAATGTTTTGGCAATGATTACCAACTAAAGTGTTAGTCATATATAATCAATGAAAGGGATTTGATGATTAGTTTGATTAGTTTCTTCATTAGGGATCATTCCTGACAATATTAAGCAGTGATTTGATGATGGAATAACACCTGATAGTCAAATTACTATGATGATCATTATTATTGAATGAGTGGGGAGTTTGTCAAAACTACCAAGACATTTTCAACACTTGCTTCAATGATATAAGCGTTGTAGGCAACATGACCCTAATAATTAGTGTCCAGCTTTAGACTTTAATATATTGGTTGCTGAAAATTAAATTTTACACTATGTAAGAAGAATAAAGGGAAAGATACCCATAAGTAGTCAGAAGCTAAAACTCAAGGGTCAAACCATCTGAGTAACAATTAATTAATCTACAGTGGGCAGCTGAAAAGCTTTGCGCAAAGTGTACTATAAAAACCCCATATTTTCCCAATTAAGACAGATCTTAATTTGATAATAAATTAGTTGTTGATGACATGGCCTAATAACATAATGGATGGTACCAACTGCAATGATAAAGCTATTCATCAGGAGGCCAAAAAAGTGAAGTTGGAAGGCCTTCCTAACCTCAAGCACACCCTAGATCAGCGCTGGGTTCAGGCCATGTATGCCAGGTCAGACTAAGGGATGTGCGCAATGCTCAGCCCAGTGTGAAGGTAAAAGCATTAAAATGAACTAATTATATTAATGGTGATAGTTCAGTTTAATTAATTATAATTGTGGTTTTCAGCTCATTTAAATTTTATAATTTCAAATTAAGTTGGCCATGTTTATAATCAATTACTTGAGTTCAATCAATCTCAAGGTTTAGCACCCTGACCAATGGAATTATGCACTTATTGGTTCACCAGGGCTTAGCACCACTTCCTCCAATGGAAATTCCCCCAATTGCTTATATATGTTTCATCAAGACCAACCTTTATCACTGGTCAATTCTTTTAATAAACATTCCTTGTTATCTTACAATTTTATAAATAATATGTTCCTTAAGTGAACCTGTGTGCAGACCTCTTTGAGGAGGTCTTCAACAAAGTTAGCCACTTTAACTTGTCTTAATTAACTAAAGTTTATGGTGCACCTTTGGCCAACCTGATACCCTCCAGATCAAGGCACCCAAGCCCCCTAGCACCAATCCACACTTGTTCATGGAGTCCCCTTTGGGATCTACCAAAGTTTTGTTAACTATTAGCTATCTTATTCTGTATACCACATTGTACAAACTTGCCCTGGGTTCCTTCTGCTCTGGCACCCTCCACAGTGCCCTATTTCCCATTATGCTAATGGCTAGTTCCCTGGCGGTGTGGGTGTGCATCCCACACCACCTCTTTGGAAATGAGAGAGTTACAGACTTTTCTTGACAGTTTATATATTGATTGTATAGCTTACTTTTGGGATAAGAGTGAAAGAATTAGATATCCTTAGGTTGTTGTTATCAGATATCCACTTGGCTCTGCATGAAGAGATAGTGAAGAGTTTCCTACAAGTTTAAAGTTATTTTCAAGAGTAAGAAGCATCTGTTTAGCGTTGAAATCTTTACACAATGTGGTTTTCAAACCAATTAACTTTAATATTGGTCTTCATACTTTTGTTGCCCAATTTATTTATTTTAGTTAGTCAATGCAAATAGTCATAAATCTGTGAAGTTAAATTGGGAAACAAAAGTGAGCTACAATCTTAAGAATGCCCTGATTTTAACAGCCATCAACCTCATTTATTCCCTCATTACTATTATATATTGTCATTGGCTTGTATATCTACCCAACTGAATTGAATATGGATACTTTATAAAGAAAGTGATCAATTACAATTTTGCAAATTTTTGACAACAAAAATCTTAGTTGTGATGCAAACACTTTAATACCATATACTAGTTATTTATAATCACTTTTGTTTATCTATCAGTTACAATGACATTTTATGCATCCCTTCCATGTGTAAGATTAATCCTTTAACTAGATTACTGTTTTAACTAGATTACTGTTTTAACTAGATAAAAAGTTACTTATATTAAAAAACACTCTCTCTAATAAATTATTTTTATTTTTACATAAGAATACATACCTGCTTTGGCATTGATAGTTTTCTGAAAGCAGAGCTAGGTTACTCTAGTGACATAAAGTATCTATACTTTATGGTGTGCTAGTTAACCTACCTCCAGGAAAATGTTTGCATGGTGAAAACTTTAGATGATGATGCTTTTTGCATTATGCTATTATTTTAATAGACTGGGCAATATCAATAAATTTAGCATTGCTGCAGAGGTATTTGTATCCTGCAAAAAATATATGTAAATTGAGAGATCTTTATAGATTTAACTAAAATGTCCAATATAAACTTTAGTGCTTTTGACTATAGTTTATTGATGTCAAGTATGGATCTTTTATACTATAAAGTATGCTATCTTTGTGTGGTTTAAAGTTATCACAAGGTTGACATTTTTTATAGCTAGGTTTCTTACATTCAGAACTTTTCTTTCAAATTTAACCTATATTTAGTAAAGATGTCATTTAAACCATTAAGATGCATATAATTTGTGCACTATACCACTTGTTATATATTAAGATATTTTGCTGACAAAAAAAATCTAATAGTAGCAACAATAATCCTTTGTCAAGGTAAGAATTTGAGGACAACTACATGCAAGACTTTGGGAATGACCCCAAAACTATAAGAATACCAATTTAAAAAGATCAGATGATTATAGTGAGGCTACAAATGAGATGAACAACAATCTTAACAATCTGGAGGACAACAGATTAAGTTGTAAATTTTTTTACAGTGATAATAGATTAGAAGGTAGCTATGATGGATCAGATTCTGATGATGGATCACTTTTTAAAAATTTCAGATAATTATGTAATCAAATATGATTAGCTTAAAAAGATGGTTACTAATTTTGATAGACAAAACATGGTACATACATATAATAATTGTACTGTGAAAAAAGATACAACTGTAAACAGAACTATTAGATCTTTCAAAGTGCCAAAAACTTACCCTACTGATGGTCTAAGCATATCTGAATATTCAGAGCACTATTTCAGACTAGAAAATGACCATACATATATCAAAATATGGGAGTTGTACATAATCTATTAACACCTTGGTTCCTTATTTTTACTTTTTGGTATTAAACCTGGTAGAGGCCATTAAAACATCCTAGTAATATCTATATTTCTTATTAAATAAAGTATTATTATACATAACCTTATTACATGTATACTATTATTTTAGTATAATAGAATAAGGTTTATATTAAGGGAAAAATTACTCACAGGAAATATAGATATTACTAGGATGTTTTAATGGCCTCTACCAGGTTTAATTAATAACGTGATTGTACTAAGTAATCTTCAACAAGAAGACTTCTATCAGATTTGCTGTTACAAAAGCGTTGCAAGTGCAAACCTGAATTTAGTAAATTTGTGCTGATAGTGCTAAATTTACCACAGTATTTTTATTTGAGAGAATACTTAAATGATGCTAAAGAAAGATAAAATTTTTAAATATTGTACTGATAAGATAGAATAGTATTAGTAATATATGGATCCAGTTGATTATAAAGACAGCAGTTTGAAAAATCAATTTAACTTAAGTTTACTTTGCTGTTTAAACCTACTTGCATCTCTTATAGAATTCAGAAGCTTGAGTAAAATAAAAGCTCTCACCAGAATAGTAATGCAACTGAATATAGTGATGACATATAGGTTAACGTTGTTAGCTTTGATAAAAGTTATCTATTTGACAGCTGAAACAAGGTGGGCAAGTTAACATGGTGGTACTAAACCCTTTGGATTATACGGTTGATGTGAGCAACATGTCTGAGTGAGAAAGGCGTGATCTTCCAACTATCAGCAGCAAGTTGTAATCTTCTTTTGCCACAATGACTAATGATTTTCATCCTTTTGAGGTTTAGTTTGAAATGGTTATCCTTATCCTCTATGATGGTCCTTATTTTAGTAGCAAGGGAAGTTGAAGTCATTCTCGGATGATGGATACTTAAGCCAATGCCTGCATGGACCATCTTTGCAATGTTCTTTGGTTGATTGAGCGAGAATGGCAAACCAAGGATTGGGGTCTCAGAAGTGATGGCCTCTAAACAACTGTTTATGCCGCTGTGGGTTGGTAAGAATTTTGTGCTCTTATGTTTGAGATTTTGGGTTTGAGGTGCCCATTTGAGAATATGAAGAATAGGGTTGTTGAAAAGCCAGGATTCAGTTTGGACTTGAATCCCGTTTAACAACTCTTTATGAGAAAATAGCTAGGTCTGTATTTTCAAGTCCCCACGCCAGACCATCAATTATGCCACTAGACAGCGCATCAAGTGCTGCTTGAAACATAACATTTATTTCCTCAATATCAATACAAAAAACAATCCAAGAGCTTTATAAAGAACTTTTTCGTGAGAATCAAGAAAGACAGACATTCCTTGGTTGAAATTTTGATCTTGGCTTAAAGTTATAGGCCCCATCATTCTCATTGCAGGATGAATAGGCTGGGATGGCTCAAACCCAAGGAACGAGCTGGAAACAGCTAAGCTATATTTGTGTTTTTCATTAACCAATCTAAAGCGTAATATGCTGAACTTGGATCTCACATTGTCTAGGGCATCGCACAGTGGGCTGAATGAATTTTTGTTCTTGATGTACTTTTTAAATAAAACTCGAGATTTCTGAAAAGCTGACATATCCATTGTAGTGAGTAGCCCTGATCTTGAGTCTGTGGTAATGTAGCTTGCCCCTTCTAATATACCTGTTCCGAGCACTTGAAACCCTACAACTAATGGAATACCTCTCACCCTAGCAATGTCACTGCAAGCGTAGGAAGCATGATCAGAGATAACCAAGTCAATTTTGTTTTCATCAAAGAATTCAGAAAATGGATAAAAGGTTTCTTTATAAAGTGTTGCAATGATTGAAGCAAATTTAATCCAAGTCTCGGTGATATGATCAAGGCTCTTCTGATGTGTTTTCTCTTTGCAAATAGGTTTCAATCTCTTCAATCCTTTGGGCAATACTCCAAGTGGATGGAGCAATACATTATAACCTTTGGCATATGTTAAAGCAATATCGAACACAGCAAAGGTCACTGAATGGCCTCTGGAATGAGAATCTGTGAAATCTCTAAAACTGACAAGATGTGTGATCAGGTGTAAGGAGAGCAGTGAATCACTATGTTGAATTTATTTGACCTATGTTTAGCTCACTTTATTTCGCTGAATTACAAGAAGACCAAGTAATTAACAGACCAAATACTTTGAACATAATTTTCCCATTTATATCTAATTTAAAAAAATTATTCGAGGTGGGTCGACCTTGGGACAAATATACCACACCGAGGATGTTTTCTAGCCAGTACAGGTTTCGAACTCAAAACCTGCACTAGGGGTGGAAGCAGTTTTACCCGCTCGGCTAACCACCCTTCATTTGGTGAATTATTAGATTGGCCAGCTTATCCAGCTTTGCTTGGGTTTGTTTTAGAATTTTCCAGATGATTCTAATCGATTGTTTACATACAGGTAGATGACCAATAAGTTTAAAATTATTAAGCCTATCGAGATAACCAACCACCAGCCAATTGAAAAATCATTCATCTTGTTAAACCAACCAAAAATCACCAACCACTCTGCAAAACCAATTGAGCCTAATGAATTATCTAATCTATCAACCACTTATCTGAAACCATTAAGCCTATCGAATCAACCCAAAGATAATAATCTATTCAATAAAAATTTCACTGACTGACTGAAGTACTGACATCTGAAACTTTCGAGTCTGATAGGTTCAATCTAATTTGGGTGAGTGGGTGAGAATTGGCGAATATCTACTTAACACATCCACTGACTGATGTACTGACCGATGTACTAACTCTGAATCCTTCGAGCCAAATAGGTTCAATCTATTTGGTTGAGTGGGTGAGATTTGGCAAAAATATCAAATCTGAAACTATCAATTATGATAGGTTTAATCTATTTGGGTGAGTGGGTGAGATTTGGCAAATATCGAATAATTCACCAAATTGCTCACCTGAAACTAAACAAAAATCAGTTAGTTTTTTGTAATTAAGTAAATTTTAGGCTAACCTCTTCAGCTTTCTTAGTTCAACGGAAAATTAAAATCTTATAAAACGAGTGATACTGAGGCCAGATTCGTTTCCATCGACTCGGACAGCGCTAGTGATTATATGCTTCAGCCCAAAAAGCAGGTTTGTCAATTATTCATTTTAGGTCATCTTTGATTTTTATTCTAGCCGCCACCAAGGCAATCCCAAAGAAGGCAGCCAGCTCTAAGGCTTCCCCCAAGCCGAGAAAGACCATCGTTCCCAGAACCGATTTGATAACCACCAACGAGGTCGAGCTGGCCAAGTCAGTTGCAGATTATGATTATGAAGCTCCCTTGGTGCCTGAAGGGGGTGCATCCACCTTAGCCCCAATCTTTAACACCACCCCACATAAGGTTGGAAAAAAAGACAGTTGAGATTTACCAAAAGATGCAGCTGGAACATATCCTTCTGAGGCCAGATAAGTATATCAGCTCAACTGAGATGAACACCCAACGGCAGTGGATCTATGATGATACTACAGACTCTCTTATTGAAAAGGATATCCAGTTTTTTTCCAACTTCTTCAAAATCTTTGACGAGGTATTGGTGAACATCTCAGATAATAAGGTGAGTACAAATCCTTATTTACTGAAGGCCTTAAAGTTGTTGCCTGTGGCAAGTTTAAACGGAACTACCAATCAGCGTACAAACCAAGAAAAATATGACTTTGAGGCCTATCAGCTTTGGTTCGCATTGCAAGCTTACAAAAAAGTTCCAGGTGGGGGTGATCAATTTGGGGATCATTAACATGCTCACTGCTCTTTCACAAGCCAAAGACAACATGGTTACAATTAAGGCGTATCTCAGGGATCCCAAGCTGGAGGATGCCAACAAGGTGGGCACCTATTGTCAAGGTCATCCCAAGAATCAGGAGTGTGAAGATTCAGTTCTTCACCATGAAGGAGTATCAGCAGTGGTCTATAAACCCAGAAAATAATACCATTAAGTATATCAGGTTCTACAATAGGTTGGCTGCATCTGATTGAAAAGATGGCATAGAATACTTTATAAACCTCAAAAGCCACAGAATATATTATTTCAAGACCATGCAGGTTGATGAGTGCCAGATCATCAACCTTGCCTTCAGCAAACAGGAGGCTGATGCCCACAAGGAGTGGCTACACCAATATCACCCTGGCACCTACATTGCCAGAGTGGTGATTCTATCACCTATACTGATCTTTTAGATCAATATATCACATATTTTAAATCATACCCCAATAATTTACTTATATATTTAAAACCATAATTATCTTTTATTTTAGACTAATAATTTCTTAGACTTGAACAAGTCTAAGAAATTAATATTAATATACTATAAAAATGAATTGAGTAGATTTTCATCTCTTAATTCTGTATTCTTATCAGTTGGCTTAATAAATCATATATTTAATAATTCCTTTAATTTCTACTTTTATTGAACTATATACTATGACTAGTAGAGATACCCAGCACTGCTTGGGTTTATTTATTTTTAGAGAATTTGAACTGATTAGTTTAGTGTTTATATTATAAAGTGGAGTTACCTGCTATTGCTTGGGTTTATTTATAAGCTCACACTGATATAGCATATAGGCTGTGCCAGTACTACTCTTGAATCACTTGGACTAACAGCTTTGCTGTTACCCTCAAGGCTAGTGAGCTGATTATCCAAACTTTACTTAATCTACTTAAAACTTTAATACTGATTTTTGTTTAGTTTTGGGTGGGCAATTTGGTGAATTATTTGATAATATTTACCAATTCTCACCCACTCACCCAAATAGATTGAACTTATCAGACTTGATTAGTTTCAGGTGAGCAATTTATTGAATTATCTATTATTAATAAAAGCAAGTGTGTATGTGTGCACATGTGTTTGCGTGTGCACAATGCCCAGCCAAAACTGGGTGATGTAGAGCTTTGAAAATCTGGATATAGGTGGACAGGAGGTATCCATATGCACCTCGAAGCTGGATTTTTAATTTTCGTAGTAAAATAAAAAGTTTTATATGTAAGAAGTGAAAACTATATGTTTTTATTGGAAATCGGTATATTGTTACGGCCGAGAGTTTGATATTCGGTTGATTCGTTAGTTTAAACGGTTTTATCGAGCGGTTGGTGGTTTTGGGTTGATTAAGCTTAACGGTTTTAATAAAGAAGTTAGTGATTGGTTGATTCGATAACTTGATTGGTTTTGGTAAGTGGTTGGTGATTTTGTTGTTTCGATACTTTTAGTTTTGGTTTACGAAGCGGTAGGTGATTGGTTGATTTGGTATCAAATGGCTTTAGCTAAGTGGTTTAGTGGTTTAGTTGATTCGATAGGTTTAATTAGGTATGGCTGAGTGGTTGGTAATTTTATATTTATTCAGTTTAATTTGATTACTTAATTTTACCGATAAAAGTCTGCAAATATAAAAAATAATATTATCAGATAAACTTTAACCCACAAACAAATATGCGTTAAACTAGGTATCAACGAGAATTAACCTAAAATTTCATTTACAAAAGTATCAGTCTGTTAATTTGTTTATATAGATGCATTATCTCGAGCAAATAACCAAAAATCACCAAACTTTTCACAAGAACTTTATATAGTTTGGGAATTGCAATATACCTTTTTTAATAAAAGCATATAAATTTTACTATCTTTCCTATACAAGATCTAATATATATTTCTAACGCTAATTATATAGTAATTTGGCTGATATTTTTGTATTCATTTAATTCGATTTTTTCATAGGTTTGATAAGGGGTTGGTAGTTTTTGGCAGTTGTAAGTTTCCATAATTGGTTTTTGCTGAGTAGTGGTTCATTTTTTGGTGGATTCGATAAAATCAATATTTTCAGATAAGTGATTGATGGCTTAGCTAATTTGGCAGGCTTAATTTTAGCTAAGTGGTTGGAGGTTAGAATATTCAATATTTAATGGTTTCTGAACTTATTGATAGCTATCTACCAATGTAAAAACTAAACTAATTTAGAATCATCTGGTAATTTATAAGCACCTTAGCGAAGCACGGGTATTCTAGTAGTAATTAATAAGTTAAAGGTTAACTCAGATATAAATCAGTCTCCCATACTCCCACTGTAATCCGCTCGGAACCCGTTTTAATGCTATGACAGTAAATTATAAATTTGATAGCAAGTCGAATCTCTCGAGCTTCCACCTAAGCTCTGTAGTATAACCGGGGCTTTAAAGCTTTTTAAATAACTTTTAGCGGTAAAGTTTACTTACCGGTTCAAGTTTTATAAAATGAGCGTAAAAAAGTTGATACGCGATAGTATCTGGTAAGGGTAACTGTACGCGATCAACCTATAACTAATGGTTCGGATACCTTTAAAAGTATTCGGAGGTGATCCTTTAAACCTCGAGTATCTTATGAAACCGGTACTATTAGGCGAAGCTATGGCCTACTTGATGCTATACCCTTTTTGGGATTTTGATACCTTTTGGAGGCACTTTTGGTGCGCCCTTAGAAAACCAGGTTTGGGTTTCTTTTGGGAAGTGATGTATTAGGGATGATACCGTCGGTGAATTTGTCATGCTTTTATACCTATAGGATGGATGAGTGGGAGCTTCCCATCAAGCTACCCAACCACTCATGATTGCAGTTGTGAAATATTTAAGATCCTTGTTAACCCTAACCCCATAAAGTTTCGCGTTCGATTGGTAACCCCAATCACCCCCTACTGCCCCTCGTTGAGGTAAAGGTTGGTATAACTAAGCCTAGCCTTTTAAAATAGTCACAAGTCCAAGTGAAGTTAGATATTAGCCAGCTTAGTGAGAGTAATTATAAAAAAGTTAGCCCAACCCACTATGCCCCAATGAAAACCCTACCACCCAGAACCTAAAATCACCAAAAAACATCGAGTTGATGTACGCTGGGAATAAAACCCAACCCTTAAAAACATTTAGCCCAGTAAAGGCATTCACAACTTGGCCAGATTTGCGTATTGTTAAGCTTCAACCCTTTAAACCCTTGGCGCTGTCATAAGTTATATCAGCCTATGCTCATGTAGTATCATAACACCTACCCAACCATTTGTTAATTTGTACTGGCAAGTTTAAACCAACAAACCCCAGATTGTGCCCTTGGATATAGCTAGCAACCTTGGTGTGCGCTATACGGGTTAAAGGGAATGGTGAAACAGGACACATCTTTATATACGGTTAAAGCTTTGGGATCTAAAATGAAGTTTATGGTGGAGGGGGAGACATGTCAAATGTTAAAGTAAAGGCTGGACTGGTAACTTCTCAATAATCATACAGAAAGTTATCCAATTTCAGCTGCGGGATCTAAAATAAAGGGCTCAACATGAGAGTTGAGTCTAGATGAGATCAGATATTGTAACGTAGGCATGGGACAGATGATATCAGATATCATACCACAATGTGGGACAAATATCAGATATTATAACATAATGCAGGACAAATATCAGATATCATAACATAATGTGGAACAAATATCAGATATCATAACATAACGCAGGACAAATATCAGATATTATAACATAACGCAGGACAGATATAAGATATCATAACATAATGTGGGACAAATATCAGATATCATAACATAACGTGGGACAAATATCAGATATTGTAACATAGGCAGTATTGGGGGGCTATAGTGGGGCTGAGAAAGTTGCAAACATCCCCTCCTTCTCCTGTTCCTGATTAGGCAGTTGAGGGGCTGAAAGGTTAAAGGTCAGGGCTCCTCAAAGATACCCAACACCAACTCATCATCAATCTCAATATCCCATGAGGAGATGATATCCAGCTGCTTTAGCCTTTTGAGCAGTGCCCACTCTAGCTCACTTTTGGTATTCCAAATTGCAAAGCTTCTCACAGCTGGGGAGCAGGTGGCCAGGAGCTCAATCAAGGTATATGAGGCTAAATTTTTGGTGGTGACGCTAAGCAGGCACTGAAGCTTTAGGCCCAAAATGTTAGGCCTTTTAGCAACTTTGCAATTTACAGGTGCTGCAGTGAAGGGACGCATCTTGCAAGCCAGATCAGGATGGATTTGGCCACTTGTTTGATATATTTGCCAATTCTCACCCACTCACCCAAATTAGATAACCTATCAGACTCAAAGGTTTTAGATATCAGTTAGTCAGTGAAATTTTTATTAAATAGATTATTTTTAAGTTGATTTGATAGGCTTAATGGTTTCAGATAAGTGGTTAATGGTTTAATAATTCATTAGGTTTAATTGGTTTTGCTGAGAAGTTGGTGACTTTTGATTGGTTTAACAAGATGAATGATTTTTCAATTGGCTGGTGGTTGGTTATCTCAATAGGCTTAATAATTTTTAAACTTATTGGTCATCTATCTGTAAATAAGCAAATCATCAATTAGAACCATCTGGAAAATTCTAAAACCCAAGCAAAGCTGGATAAGTTGGCTAATCTAATAATTCACCAAATTGCTCACCTGAAACTGATTGAGTATGATAAGTTCAATCTATTTGGGTGAGTGGGTGAAAATTGGCAAATTATATCAAATTTGAAAATATTGAGTATGATAGGTTTAATCTATTTGGGTGAGTGGGTGAGAATTGGCAAATATTCTTAAATAATTCACCAAATTCCTTGCCCAAAACTAAACAAAAAATCAGTTAGAGTTTTAAGTAATTAATAGGTAGATTTTAGGCTAACCTCTTCAGCTTTCTTATGTTCAACAGAAAATTACTCTCATAAAATGAGTGATTCTGAGGCCTACTTTGCTTCCATCAACTTGAACAGTGCAAGTGATTATATACCTCAGCCCAAAAAGCAGAAGGTTTGTCAAATATTCTTTTTAGGTCACCTTTAATTTTTATTCTAGGCCATCAACAAGACAATCCCAAAGAAGGCAGCCAACTCTAAGGCTCCTGCTAAGCTGAAAAAGGCCACCGTTCCTAGAACTGATTCTGTAACCACCAATGAGGTTGAGCGGGCCAAGTCAACTGCAGATTCTGATTACAAAGTTCCAATGGTGCCTGAAGAAGGTGCACAGCCTTGGCCCCAATCTTTAATGTCATCCCACATAAGGTGAGAAAAAAGAAGACTGTTGAGATCAACAAGAAGCTGATCCAGTTCTTTATAGCTAACAACATCTGCCTGCAGTTTTACTACAAGTGCTTGGAGGATCTAGCGTCCAAGCTCATGCAGGAGCACATCAAGCTTTCCAACCAAAACGCTTTATCCATGCTTTCATCAATGAGGAATTTAAGATGCGTAATGTCATCTATGCTACCCTCATCAAGCAGCTCATTGAGAAGGTGTATGACCCTATCAATACCAAGTTTGATGGGGTAACTGCTATTGGCGGCCCTATCATTATCCTTGATGTTGATGGGGTCAAACACCATCTCAATGAGCTGCTTGATGAGGGTAGCATGGGTAATGTTACATATATCAAATTCCTCATTGATGAAAGCATGGATAAAGCAGTTCTGGTTAGAAAGCTTGATGTGCTCCTGCATGAGCTTGGACACTAGATCCTCTAAGCCAGCTGCCATAAAGTCAGAATCACCCTCACATGCCAAAGCTATACTAAGGGAGCCCACCACTGGCCAAACCTCTATCCTGCTCCAACAGCACATTGAAGCCCAAATCCAAACCAATCCAGGATGACAGTGCTGACTCTAACAACCAGTTTAGAGGCAGCCTCAGCCAGAGAATTGGGAAGAAGCCTCTGAGTGCCATAAAGCCTACCCCCAACTTCATGGCCAAGGCGTTGGACATGGATAAGCTGGAAGCCAAGCCCAAAGCTGCCTCCAAGTACAAAAACATCAAAGTCTCCAATAATGAGGAGGATTTTGACTTGGAGGTTGCGCTTCCCATCATTGCCAAGGCCTGCCCCTGTCACCAAGCTTTTTCCAAAGCCAGCTACATTTACACCATAGTCCTTTTATCTGAGGAGGAGGAACCATTGGAAGTAGAGATGGAATTAGTCTTGGAATACTCCATATAATCTGAAAGCGTCCACTTGGATTGCCACTTGCACCTTCTCTTGTCTTAATAACTAAGGGTATTTCTCTGATAATGCAGAGTGATAATTTTAATTTTTGATTGGGTGAAATTTTTTAAAATTTGTAAAGAAATTGATTTGGCATTGAGGGTTATTGCAAATCAAGTTGACATGTTAACTACCAATAATCCACAATCCACCAAGTCAATTTAACTATAGACAGCTTGGTACTTAGTTTTAACATGGGTGGGTGCTTGAATTGACTTTATTCCTAGAAACCATCAAGGGGGTGGCTCATCACAGTTGGTGCAATGAT